>NCTC01003625.1:0-71837 GCA_002319775.1 Fagopyrum tataricum
CTCCTACGCATACGACCTCTGACGGCTCTGCGCAGCCAACATCCTCTCCCGAATTAAAGCCACTCTCGCGATGTCGTCCTGTACCTGATCCGGGGCTACAATGCTAGAGCTCCCGGGCTCGTCCCAACATAAGGGAGTACGGCATCTCCGTCCATACAATGCCTCATACGGTGCCATCCCAATCGAAGCGTGCCCGCTGTTATTATACGAAAACTCGACCAACGGGAGATGATCTGGCCATACCTGACCCCAGTCTAGTACACACGCTCGAAGCATATCCTCTAAAGTCTGGATAGTCCGCTCAGACTGGCCGTCGGTCTGGGGATGGTATGCGGTGGTGAAATGGAGACTCGAACCTAGGGCGGCGTGTACCTGCTGCCAGAACCTCGAGGTAAAACACCCGTCCCTATTCGAGATGATGGTCCTTGGGACTCCATGTAGTCTCACAATCTGACGGGTAAACTCCTCGGCTAAACGACTCACCGGCCACGTTTCCCGTATAAGAATGAAACGTGCGGTCTTCGTCAGCCGGTCTACTACACCCATATCGCGTCAAAGCTCCTACTAGGTCTCAGGCCGGTCACGAAGTCCATAGATATGTCCTCCCACTTCCACTGCGTCACGGGCAGTGGGTGAAGCTCACCTCCGGGTCTATGGTGGTCGATCTTGACCTGCTGGCAGGTCGCGCATCGGGCCACATATCTAGCTACATCGGACTTGAGCCCGCCCCACCAATAGGATCTCCTAATATCCTGGTACATCTTACTCGCGCCTGGGTGCACTGAGTAAGGTGTGGAATGGGCCTCGTGCAAAATCCGCTCTCTAAGCTCCTGATCCGACGGTACACAAATACGTCCCTGACGTCTCAATAGCCCATCTGCTCCCGTGACAAACTGTGGTGCCTCTCCTCGTGACAAACTGTGGTGCCTCTCCTCTGAACCTGAACTTTTGTAACACCCCAAATCCGCGGGACTCGGGGTGCTACTGGGCGAGACCTCACAATGGGTCCCGACCCTTAGCTTGACAACAATTTCACCGGACCTTCCAACATGGCACAAATAAAGGTGAAAACTCAAATATGTTTTTAAAGTATGCGGAAACCGAAATGTAAGAAACTACAACTTGGAAACTCAACCGAGTCCTCAAAACAACATAATTAAATCCGAATCCTAAACATACGACAACATCCATAAACAAGAATATGAAACGTGACTCAAATACATTCCCGTCCTATAATGTATGGAGACCCCGACTGTCCACTCCTCCACCTCACTCGGCGGCATCCCTAACCTGCAAGTCAACTACATACGGTTTTAAACTGTTAGCTCATATTCTAGGTATTAGAAAAGCAGTGAAGGCACAAACACATCCATACATGAAACATAAATCACACAAGTCCGGTTTATTATCTTTCCTTATTAAGTCGTATTCCCTTCTAGTTCAACTTCTTTTGTGACACGAGACCCCAATGGTCTCGCCTCGGTCCCTTACCGGCAAGGAATGGTGCAGATGCATCCGCCCGTATACCCGCCGGACTTGTCGCCGAGAACCTCCTAGACCCCGCCAGGGCTAGGCAGATGATGTCACCGCCCGTTATCATACACTTGGGCCAACACATATATATACATATAAAGTCGGTGGTCCTAATTACCGGTTTCATTGTTATAACATAAAATAACACACACCACCAAACACACATCAATGCTAATACAAACAATACGAGCTAAGTAAGTCCGGAGACTTACCTCGTCCCAAACGCTAACTCACACAACGCTCACGCTTCCCTTGGGAAGAAGTACTCAACCTGTTCACAACAAGGTATCCATAAAAACCCGCTCAACTCGAGAAGTCTAGGACTTCTACACAAATGATTTACGCAGGATCATTTGACTCACATTCTAGGACTGCATCCTAGAGTCTACCATAATTACCGTCAAAAACGACGTAAAAGCTAACGAGTTCTGAAAACGCTCTTCACATTCTCCTAAGGTCTCAAAAGCCGCTACTTGGCATTTCTCCTACGCTATGCTTGTTCCAACCTATCATGATACTACTGAACGTAACTAGATCGATATGAATTCGTGACTTTTATCGGGATTCGGAACCTAGCATGAAATTACACAATTTAGCCCATACGCTAAATTGATCATAAAATATATCGAAACCTATTTAAAACTCGTTCATAATTTCCGAAGTTAAAACTCGCTAACGTATTTTCCGGGGCAATTATACATTTCCTAAAGCATAGGGGTTAAATCTGTAATTACTACAGAACTGGGCATATTCTGTAATTAACCAAAAGATGAGGGGCAGAATTGCAATTATACCAAAAGAGGGGGAGGCCGACTGTATTTTCCGGGAGAGTCCCGGCCGAGGTTCTGCAGGGGTTCCCGGTGGCGTCACGGCTTCTCCGGCGAGGGCAAAGGCGGCAGGAGCTTCCTTGGTGGTGCTGCAGGTGCCCGGCAGTGGCTTGGCTCCCGGTGGCGGCCGTTCTCCGGCCGACAAGGATGTGCAGAAGAGAAGGGTGAGCAGGAGGAGGCCGGTGGCGTCCGCGGGGCTCGTGCAGGCAGGC
This sequence comes from Fagopyrum tataricum, assembly GCA_002319775.1. Taxonomy (NCBI): domain Eukaryota; kingdom Viridiplantae; phylum Streptophyta; class Magnoliopsida; order Caryophyllales; family Polygonaceae; genus Fagopyrum; species Fagopyrum tataricum. The sequence continues at coordinate 2,573 of NCTC01003625.1, forward strand.
ACGGAGAGGGCGGAGCGAGGCTTCCCTTGCGGCGGCGGAGAAGAGAGGGAGATGGTGGTGGTGTCGGCTTGACCAGGGAGGGAGGGACGGCGTGAAGGAGAGGTGAGATGTGCGTGGCTCGATCCCGGAGAAGGAAGGCTACAGGAGAGGAGGAGGTGGTGAGTGGCTCCCCGGTGGTTCGAGAGTGTTGCAGAGAAAGAAGGAGAAAGATGGTGTGGGAGGGATGAGGGGGAGTTGCGGGAGAGGAAATGGTGTGGCGTGTGCAAGGGAGGGAGGTGGTCACTGCTGGGAGAAGGAGGGAGCAGGACCTTGGACCGAGGGGTCGGGTAGGCTGGGCGGCACGGCTGCAGGCCTAGGCGCGGCTAGGCTGGCGGCAAAAAGGGTGCTCCTGCAGGCTGGTCCAAGGCAGAAAAGAAGAAGGGGAAAGGAAGATAGCAGCGCGGGAGGAAAAGAAGAAAAGAAGAGAAGGAAGAGGAGGCAGCCGGCTGACGTGGCGTGGGCCCGGTGACGTGGCGCCAGCCTGGCGTGGGGCCCAGGCTGAGGTGGAAAAAAGAGGGGGGAAAAAAGATAAAGGAACGGGTTCAAAACTCGTTAAATAATTCCGTAACGGATGTTTACGGGTCGGAATACTTTCCGACATTCTCGTAAAATTTATTTATAGGTTACGGTTCGGAATATTTTTCGAATAATTCCGTAAAATAATTTACGGGAGGAGAAATAAAAAGGATATATTTATTTCTAAAAACCCGGACGTTACACTTAGAATCGTCACCAAGATGGACGGCTCTCCTATGCTGCCAAACTAGGGTTGGACGTGAATCCACAAGTCCGGGTTGAATCGGAATCCACCTATTCGGTTCTCGAATCCACGAGAGAAGAAATACTAAAAAGTATTCAAATGTACATTAATCAAAAGCTAACTGTAAAAGACGTCCAACACATGCCTTTTATAGGCAGTTGGGACGTGGAGTCTGTGTCACAACGGGCCTTGGGCTTGATCCAAGATCGAGCCCAAACTGATTAAAAGAAAGGAAATAAAATACGAAAAGATAAGATCTTTTAACAAACGGATAAGATCAAATCTTTAAGAGATATGACCTTCTAGAAGAAAATAAAATAACAATTAAATAAAACAAAATTCAATATTAAAATAGTCTAAAATATGGGCTGAAAAATAATAGATCTAATTAAGGCTTTATTTAACAATAAAATAAGCCCAACTAGAACTATTAGGACGTCCAACTCATCTTGATCCACGCAGCCCATGATGATCCATCCGAGCTCTCCTTCTTGCCCATGCATACGTGCTCTTGTATGCACGTGTACGGCTGGTCTCTCCCATGTGACTATCGGCCTTCTCCTTCGTGCTTCATATGCATTCTTAGCTTCAATGGTTCTCTTCCATGCATATGATCTCCATTTTCTTGTCCTTAGAATGATGTTCACTCCATGCTTCCTAGTTTACATGATGATGATCTCGACTCGGGCTAGGTCTTGAGATGCTCCTGCATCAATCAGACTATTAGCAATAATTTGCTACTAGCTTCAAAGACCACAATGATGAACATATCAGGCATTGACATGTAATATTTTTCCATCTATAGCGAGGAGTTAGTGATCGTGAAATTAAAGATACTAAAATGCAACTACTAAAAGTCTAAAACTGCCAACATCTTTAGGATGGATCCCTTGGAATCACAAAAAACAAAAGTGTCATATATCATTATGAGGAATCTAATTGAGACTTTCCTTATAAGAGACAACATTAGTCTCGTATTTGGAAAAGTTGGTCCTAATTAAGTTCACCATAAGTTTATTAAAATCAAATTAATCAACTTGTAAAACATCCTTGATTATAACCGGTATAAGTTTAGATATGTTGTCAAAAAGGTTAAAGTGCCTCTTAATGCACACGGAGGATTTTAGTAGAGAAATTATTAGATTCATGTTACAATGACTGTGAAACAAATAATTGTGGTCACTTTTTGCTAACAGACAATAAAGATACAAAAGATCGATTAGGATGACGTAGATATTTGATCATATAAAGTAGTTGTAAAAGAGGAGAAAACAACACACTAATTCAACAAAATCAGCACAAACAAGAGTAGTAAGCATTAACTAAAATAAAACCAGCACACTAACTAAACAAAATCAGCACAAACAAGAGTGGTAACCAGAAATTTACATATGTTTGTTGTTATTTTTAGTTGTTTTACCAATAATTTTGTTTTGGCTTGTGTCTTGTGAATATATGTTTGTTGTTATTTTGTTTACCAAAAGATGATTGGATCTTGCTGTTTTGGCTTCCTATTTTCTATTCTCTCTAGTTTTGGTTGTTGTTTTGGTTTGTTGTTTTGTGAATTTGCATGTGCTTGTAAGAAGAAACTATTATCAGGTTTAGAACAATCCATTTGCTTAATCGCCGTAATGAACAACAAGCTTTACATGTCAATTAGGACCCTTGATTCTCAAATATAATTAAGGTTGAAGTTTTACCTTTAGATTGGATGGAAGCGAAAGAACTTCCACGAAAATTTGTTGCTTAGAATAAAGAATGAACTGAGAAGCTCATTTCAAGGCTAAGAAGAGAAATTTGAGATGAAGAAGTGAAGATGTAGCAACTGTCGAATGGAATTGAGAATGAAGACCCTTCGATTTCTGCGTAGTGACAAAAATATTGCGAGGAACCCTTCAATTTCAAGGGTAGGATTGAAATAAATTAATTGTAAAGAGTTTTTCATATATCTTCGTAATCTAGCATTTGCTAGATGATAGATTTTTCAATTCTTCAGCTTCATCTACCATCATCTTTTAAACGTTATCGTTCCTAAAGCCCGATTATAGGATTTTTAATTTTTTTCATCTACCATCATCTTTATCATCTAGCTTTTTGAGCCTCCTAGACGGGCCCTTAGGCTTTTCAAACGGACCATTAGTAACAAAAATTGGCATGCTTTGTAGTTTATTCAAATCAAATGTAAATTTTCTTGTTGTTCTCATGAACATGTATAGGATTTTCTCGATTCTTAAATATAGGATTTCTTTTCAAGGCCTTCGCAATTCGTTAACGGAATGATAATAATGTAAAATGCATCATCGGGTTTTCTTTTCAAGGTTTTTGCAAGATTGTCAAGGAGCTTTGAAAATTTTGAAAAGTTAGTAGATGTTCGGTAGTTTGACATTTTTTTTAGCAGATAGTTGAGAAGATATTTGGAGGAATTTTTTTTTAATCTTGTTGAGAAAAGTTTTGGTGGTCTGTTAGCTTTCAATTATTTTTTTTTCGAATATACCCTCTCTTAACCCATTTTCATGCATTTTTGTTCAGTTATTTTCAACTTTCATTTTCATGCATTTTTGTTCGGTTATTTTCAACTTGTCCTTTTAATAAATTCATCATGAAAATCTAAAATCTACCCCTATCAAACAATTATTAGATTTTTCATTGGGTTTTACCAAATACCAATTACCAAGTTAGAAGAACATACAACCAACGCAAGTTAAATGTTCAGGATCTTAATTAATTCCTATTTATGTGAGAGACTCGCAATAAAGATTGGCATGCTGGTTTGGAAAATAAAATGCAACAAACAAAAGAAAAAGGTTTAAATGCTATACAGATTATATTATGGGCACATATGCAAGATCAAGTTACAACATAGAAGGGTAGCATCAATTTCACTCGATCAGTAGTATACAGAAATTATAAAACATAGGATATAAGCCTTGTTTCAAATCATACCGTATAGTCGATTATTTGTCCACACATGTAGACGACTCGTTGTATGGTTCCATCAACTTCAACAGGTACTTCCCAGCAGAAGTCCTGTGGACATTAACCTTGAACATCTCCTCATTTACTCCCCTTTTCAACTTCAGCATGATGTTATATTTAACAAAATCTCCAATGATCTACAAAAAAAACAAGCGTGAATCTTTATCGTTAGTATAAATGCAAGCTTGAACATAACTAATTGAATGGAAGCATGTAAATTTGAGCATCACCTCGGCTTTAGCATGTAGAATCTCTAGAAGTTCATAAGGGAAGAGTGAGTTGGACCTCTATTGGATAGTCTTGACAACGTGAATTGCTGCAGTCTGAACTTCAGGATCATGTGTTGGAATTTCGTGTAGTCCATCTGATTTACATACAAACCAATGAAATACTATATTGATTTCACTTGTTTACTTCATAAGGCAATCCTACATCTCAATAAAGTTAAAATAACTAAACCCGTGCGTTTCTTCCTATGTTGGCACAGTTTTAAATCGAAGATCATAAGAGGTAATTTTTTTTTACATTAATTTCTTATCGGCGATACCACGCATAATGCCGAGATCTGAAATTGAGAATGGCAAGTTGTTCGATGCATGCTTGAATTCCTGGAGCTGCTTGAAGTCCAACCATGGCTTCACCCAGATCTTCGCTTCATATATCTTCTTTATACCAGCGTCAATTGCTTCTAGCGTCAAATGATACACTTTACCAGCAACAATTTGCTCTTGAACTTTAAGCACCTTTGCAAATTCAAGTAATCCATTCTGGAAAATTCATTTGTTCAAACCAAGTTCATACATAAATTAGGATGATATGAAACAAAACGCAATAGATCACAACGCAATACTTGTCACTTAAACTTGCAAGTATCACAACAAATGAAACAAAGCCAATTTTCTTCATCTCAACTATTTAAAAATTGAACCAACGCAAAGGATCATGTCATGTGCTTTCCATATAAAAAGATTATGGTTTCATATTAGGTTAACTAGGTATATGATGAATTTTGAAACCGGAACAAAACCGGGAAATGAAAATTATTATATTTAGAATGAGAAAAACTCTATGAAATAAAGGATACCAGACAACCTGTAAATTTCAAATTCATACAAAAAAAAGGATACCAGAATCACACTGGAAGAATCTATCAAAATGAGTCATGTTTCCCAACAGCTAAACCCTAGGTAGCCAATGCTCACCCATAAAGGTTTGACATTTGATAAATTTAGCGAAATTTCGAACAACAAATTCCTAATTGAAAACCCTAATTATTCAATTAAACAAGATAACTCCAAACGATTATTCTCTTGGACAGCAAAGCGGCCGAGCTTCTCGATCTCAACGTTGTTTTGGAAACCCTTGCAATACTGCATACTAGTCATCTCTTGCCTCATCACGATCCCAAATTCCCTACAAAACCCTAACTCAAAAACCGTAAGAAGAACCAGAGCGACGACCACCGTAGAGACCTTCATAGCGTTCGTCTTGTTCGAAGTCAATCTCCCTATCTTTTCTTCTGTACGTCTGAGCAGATCAATGGTTACAACAAGTGAGAAATTTTATGTTCGCTAACAACTCTCTGTTGTAAAACGATTCCTTTTTTGACTGTTTAAAGTTTCCGTGGAAACTGTTAAATGGACGAATCAAACTCCAATGGACTCTGCCTATAGCAAATCTCGGTCTCGTCCGGTCCAATTTTGATTTCGGCACGATTTCATCCGAAAAATAGAAATTTCATCTAATATTTGTTTCACCAAAAAAGTATTAGGATGGTTTTTATAAAATTTTAGATGAAATTATAAACATAAGTCAACTTACATCTATAATAATTTTTATACAATTTCTGTTTTCAATTTTGATTTTTTTTTCTTCATTTTCTTGTGTTGTTTCCTACATTAGTAGGCTTTCTTCCATTGGATTTGAGCTAGAGACTTTCATGAAAATTTATCAATCTGCATTTTTTTCATTTTTGGTTTTTTAGGTAGAAACACATCTTCTGATATTTAGCATCTTCTCAATTCAGGTTTAGAGAACTTTGTTAACTTGTGCAGTTATCAAATTTTGATTCACACATGGGTGGATTTTATGCTGCTAATTTTTGCATTAAAATTTTTAATTCATTTGGAATGTATTACTAAGGAGTAGACTTACCAAAATCAGGAATGTTTCCAACAATATTGCAACTCTGTCTAGTGAAATATAGAGTCGATGAAGCTCAATAAAAAGTAGTTATTGTTATGTCCATGCTCGATTTCTATTTTGAGATAAGCATTTTCCCTTTATATGGAAGCACAATAATAAGATGTAAAGCATGTCCGCAAACAAAAGCAATACAGTTAAACCAAAGTTGTAGATATGAACCAAAAGAAATTGATGCTTCTTTCAACATTGACGGACAATGCCAGCAAGCAAATGTTAGACCCCTGTGAATCATTCTAAGATCTAAATAGTGATTCACAGTATTTTAGGTTCAGTTTTCATACACTTGTGGAGCATTTTGTGTGATGTGAATCTACATATATGCTTAGTTTGATAACAGTTGTATTTCAGTAAAAATCAAAAAATTGAAAAATTCTAAATGGTGCTTCACAATGTTTTTAGGTTCTGTACTTCAAATATGCTACACTTAAATGCAGCTAACCTCATACTCTTGAAGAAAATGTATCTTGGTTGTTCAAAAACATCAAGCTCAAAGAACCAAAGACGGAAATAAACATAGGGATTGCCATAGCAGCACCCCTCCAAGGCATTTCCTGAAATATTTATCATTTGCATAAGTGCCACTTTGTTTCTTTCAAAATGTTAAGATCTGTTAAGAGCGCCCATTTTGCAGACTCTCCGACTCCAATCTATGTTAAGGAGTGAGATAATAAGTAATTATTTCCATGTGCAGTGAACTTCTTCTAGGACAATTTCATAATCATTTTGTTTTTTTTTAAGGTTTTCAGTTGTCATGAACTTTATATGATGTGAATAATGCACATTTTACATACTTATATATTTATCAAACCTGTTATTGTAGTTTTGTTGTAATATTCACATTCCTAAACTGATGATTAATATGGTAATTTTAGATTTTTCCTATTACTCAACTTGCTAATTATAATCTACTGATGAATTTCATAATTGTTTGCAAAATCTCAATGAGGTTTTGATTGGAAATTGGTTTCTTGAGGTCCTTGTATCAGTGCATATATTTTTGACTTTTCTAAAGAAATTGTTGGGCTTTGGCGAATTTTCATCTTTATTGTGGAAGCCATTACTAGCAGCAGAGCTCATTGGATGTTAACTACTTGTCAATAATATAGTAGAGTTCATTGGATGTTTAAAACTGCCATAACTATAAATAAAAGATAAGGGCATAATCTAGTAAATAAGGACAAAATCTAGTAAATAAGGAAGCAGTTCAAAAACAAATCTCAATCTCATAGAGCTAATAATATGAAAGAAACACATTTATTTATTGATAATTATATTTATATCTAAAAAAAATTCTATCTTTAGACTAAAAAAACGATAACTTCTATCAAACTAGTGATATTAGTTAAATTTTGGATTACAAATTATTCTTGAAAATCTATCTTTTGATGAAGTACATTCAAGTTGAAAACTACTTATTTGAAACAGAGCAGGTAGAGGAAGAAAAGCATGGAAGTTAATACAACTTAATAACATTCCACTGGTTGTTTCTTCTCCTGTCAAAAAGCTTGAATTTCTACAATAGCCCCAAAAATTGAATCCTTTTTTTATTTTTGAATTAGTGATGACGTCATTGGTGACAATGAAGAAGATTTCAGCTACAAAAGATGAGGAGGTTCCAGATTGGTTGTTACCTCTGTTGGAAGCCAAGTTCTATACCACTCGTGGATGCAAACGTGCCGAAACAAACTTCGGATACTTTTGCTTGAATTCTAAGGGCAACGCACTTTGCAAGGTAGAGGTTGAGCGTCATACTAACTGCAATATTCTTCAGATCGTCAAGTCATCACATGAATATGTTGTCAAGGTTGAAGACATACAGAAACTGAATATAGACTGCTCCAAAATCCACACTTTACAAATTAATACCAACGATATCTTCTTTCTTCAATCCAAGAAGTCGGGGTCTTCTGATAATACTGGGGTTGGATTCAAATGCAAGGTCTGTAATCATTCCCTCGAGAAAGGGAACGATTATTGTTCTTTGAGTTGTAAGGTAATTATAACCGTTCATATTTTCTGCAATTTTCAATTTCAAACAGGTATGTGTTCTTATTTGTTGTTTGATTTCATATTCAGTTTAGTTCAAGAAAGCCGGTTATGAAGATTCATGACAGGAGGCTGCTATCATCGAAAATAGGGGGTTTAGAAGCAAAGGAATCCCAACGCGATTGTTGTCTCCCAGAGCTTCTCTTGGTGATGTTTACCATGATGGAGGTTGCGAACTTGTATTGCATAGAGAAAAGAAAAAAAATAGCGATTGCTAGGGTTTGAGGTCTCCTGTCGCAAAGACCAAGTTCTGTTAAATTACATGTTAGGCTGGATTTAGGGGTTAAAAGATAGAATCTTTTGATTTTACTTATCATTTATCTCTTCTTTTTCTTTTTTATTTAAGGTAAATCTTATAAAATTTATCTTTAATTGAGTTTCATCACGTGTAAGAGCCTTAGTTTTGGGAGCTAGATTTGGCCTTAGCCGCCCCCGCGGGTCTGTGAGGCCGCCCATGCGGCTCCCCTGCTTGCGGCCAGGAAACCCGCCCCTGCGGTTTCCGGCGGCTGCAGCCGGTTTTGTTGACTCTTTGACCTACACTTTACCCTTCTTTATCTTCTTCGTTTCACCTTGCTGAGCAAGGGTTTCCTCATACTTCCCAATCCAGTTCACGTCCTTCTTGCTTCTCCCTTGTTCCCTGTTGATCTTGTTTTGGTTTGGAAGAGTTTGGATTGAGTTTGGATGTGTTGTGTCTGTTGTGGTTGATGATGGTGAGTATTGTTGTGCTTGGAAGCTAGTAAATTGTTGGTTATCAGTACCTGAGCTAACCACAGCCGTGGTGAGCACCTTCCTCCTTGCTTCTTCATTCCTTCTTCTTCCTTTCTTGTTCTTCTTCTTCCTTAGCTTAGGATTAGATGATTGAATGTAGGATTGATGTATGTATGTGTATGTTGTGACCTATGTATGATCTGGAAGAGAGTAGACGTGATTGATCAAGTGAAGAGTTAAAGAGAAGCCACGAGGTTTCATTCTGCACTATCGCCGCCCCCGCGGCCAAAAGTCACCGCCCCGCGGTTACCGTGTCACAGCGCCCGCGGCGTGCCTGTGTTTGCCAGAGTCCCTTGTCACCGCCCCTGCGGCTACGTTCTGCCGCACCCGCGGTTGCTTGCCTCCGCCCCTGCGCCCCTTTGTTACGCAGGTGCGCTTTGTCCCGGGTCTACCTAAAGCTAGGTAGATCCTTTCCTTTCCTAGTTGAGCGGTAGTAGCATGCTAGGATTCGGATGTTGACGAGTATGTTATGGAATTCCCGGTTAGGGCTTTGAGGTTTACGAGTTGGATATGATCCCTTATGGATCCCTTGGGTCTAGGTGTGACCCTTTGTGTGATAGGAGTTTGATATATGTGTATGCCTTGTATAGGCCATGTTATCCTCCAGTTTGGAGTGGACTGAGTTGAGGTTGATCCAGTGAGACGACTACGAGGTTGAGGTAAGTCCGTGAGACTTACTTAGTTGCCATTCCTTTATAGGATATTGTGCATGAGTGGTGTGTGTGTTATATGTTTATAGCATGTGTTATGATGGTCACCGACATATGGTATATTGCTTGCCCATTGTAGGGCCGTGATAACTTGCCCTTTCATCCCGCTGGGAGTCTGGGAGGTTCTCTGTAGGCAGGCCAGACCTGGTAAACGGTTCGGCACTTCCCATTCCCTTAGGGTACACGGGGTAGTGTTCCAGGCACCATTCCAGCTGGTTATTGGACCTAGAGGCGAGGTTTATATTCCTCGTGTCACTTATGTTTATATGGATATTATATATGAGTTGATTGCTGGACTTTATAAAGATAATGAACCGGGTAAATGTATGAAAGCATGTGGATATGTTAAGATTTCTTATGTGTGTTTGTGCTCTAGCATCTTCCTATATTTGTGTATGGTTAGCTAACGGTTTCATACCGTGTTGTAGAGACTTTGCAGGATAGGAGAGCTGCAGAGTGATCCAGAGTGGGTGATCCGCTGAGGGCTCCGTACACTGGGGCGGTATCGGGGATATGGGTTATTTTGATGTACAGTTTGGTTTGTTTGTACTCAACGGTATATTGTATTACCTTTTGATCTATATATATATGTCAGTTTCATGTTTTGTTTTAATCTATCGGTGCCTTGTTGTAAGATCAGTGAAATTGTTGTCAGGCTAGGGTCAGGATCCATTGTGAGATCCTAGCCCAGTAGCACTCCGAGTCCTGCAGAGTTGGGGTGTTACAACACGAGTGTATATGTGTCTTGCTGCTAGAGTTTACACTTGGCTGGAATCCAATGCTTTTTTTCAAAAAGTCCAAACAATTTGGGTAGAAATCTTATAATTATGAGTATAACTTGCAGCTATGCAAAATACATGGAATTTTCATGCTTTATTTCAACAAGTCCGGATGAGAAACCGACAGGAACAAGACAAAGGGTTTAGATCAAATAACCTTCCACTGGTTGTTTCTTCTCTGGTCGAAAAGCATGAATTTTCTAACAATAGCCCCAAAAATTGATTCTTTTTTTTATTTTTGAATTAGTGATGACGTCATTGGTGACAATGAAGAAGATTTCAGCCACAAAAGCATAGGAGGTTCCAAATTGGTTGTTTTCTCTGTTGGAAGCCAAATTCTATACCACTCGTGGATGCAAACGTGCCGAAAAAACTTCGGATACTTTTGCTTGAATTGTGAGGGCAACGCACTTTGCAAGGTAGAGGCTGAGCGTCATACTAATTGCAATATTCTTCAGATCGTCAAGTCATTACACGAATATGCTGTCAAGGTTGAAGACATACAAAAACTGAATATAGACTGCTCCAAAATCCACGCTTTTCAAATTAATAGCAACGATATCTTCTTTCTGCATTCCAAGAAGTTGGGATCTTCTGATAATATTGGGGTTGGATTCAGATGCAATGTCTGTAATCATTCCCTCGAAAAAGGGAACGATTATTGTTCTTTGAGTTGTTAGGTAATTATAACCATTCATATTTTCTGCAATTTTCAATTTCAAACAGGTATTTGTTCTTATTTGTTGTTTGATTTCATATTCGGTTTATTTCAAGAAAGCTGGTTATGAAGATTCATAACAAAGAGGAGGTTGTTATCAGCGAGAATATGGGGTTTAGAAGAGAAGGAATACCAACGCGATTGTTGTCTCCCGGAGCTTCTCCTGGTGATGTTTACCATGATGGAGGTTGCGAACTTTGTATTGCACAGGAAAAAGAAAAAATAGCGATTGCTAGGTTTGATATCTCCTGTCGCGAAGACAAAGCTCTGTTGAATTACATGCTAGGCTGGATTTAGGGTTTAAAAGATAGAAACTTGTGATTTTACTTATCATTTTTATCTCTTCTTCTTCTTTTTTATTTAAGGTAAATCTTGTAAAATTTATCTTTAATTGAGTTTCACCACGAGTGTATATGTGTCTTGCTGCTAGTGTTTACACTCGGCTGGAATCCAATACATTTTTTTTAAAAAGTCCAAACAATTTGGGTAGACATCTTATAATTATGAGTCCAACTTGCAACTATGCAAAATACATGGAATTTTCATGCTTTATTTGAGCAAGTCCAGATGGGAAACCGACAGGAACAAGACAAGGGGTTGAGATCAAATAACCTTCCACCAGTTGTTTCTTCTCTTGTCGAAAAGCTTGAGTTTTCTACAATAGCCCCAAAAATTGATTCTTTTTTTTATTTTTGTATTAGTGATGACGTCATTGGTGACAATGAAGAAGATTTCAGCTACAAAAGCAGACGAGGTTCCAGATTGGTTGCTTCCTTTGTTGAAGCCAAATTCTATACCACTCGTGGATGCAAACGTGCCGAACAAACTTCGGATACTTTTGCTTGAATTCTAAGGGCAACGCACTTTGCAAGGTAGAGGTTGAGCGTCATACTAACTGCAATATTCTTCAGATCGTCAAGCCATCACATGAATATGCTGTCAAGGTTGAAGACATACAGAAACTGAATATAGACTGCTCCAAAATCCACGCTTTTCAAATTAATAGCAACGATATCTTCTTTCTGCAATCCAAGAAGTCGGGAATTTTGATAATATTGGGGTTGGATTCAGATGCAAGGTTTGTAATCATTCCCTCAAGAAAGGGAACGATTATTGTTCTTTGAGTTGTAAGGTAATTATAACCGTTCATATTTTCTGCAATTTTCAATTTCAAACAGGTATGTGTTCTTATTGTTGTTTGATTTCATATTCGGTTTAGTTCAAGAAAGATGGTTTTGAAGATTCATGACAAAGAGGAGGTTGTTATCATTGAGAATAGGGGGTTTAGAAGAAAAGGAATACCAACGCGATCGTTGTCTCCCAGAGCTTCTCCTGGTGATGTTTACCATGATGGAGTTTGCGAACTTTGTATTGCACAGAGAAAAGAAAAAAATAGCGATTGCTAGGGTTTCAGGTCTCCTGTCGCGAAGACCAAGTTCTGTTAAATTACATGCTAGGCTGGATTTAGGGGTTAAAAGATAGAATCTTTTGATTTTACTTATCATTTATCTCTTCTGCTTTTTTTTTATTTAAGGTAAATCTTGTAAAATTTATCTTTAATTGAGTTTCATCACGAGTGTATATGTCTCTTGCTGCTAGAGTTTACACTCGGTTGGAATCCAATGATTTTTTTTCAAAAAGTCCAAACAATTTGGGTAGAGATCTTATAATTATGAGTATAACTTGCAGCTAAGCAAAATACATGGAATTTTCATGCTTTATTTCAGCAAGTCCGGATGAGAAACCAACAGGAACAAGACAAAGGGGTTGAGATCAAATAACCTTCCACCGGTTGTTTCTTCTCTTGTCGAAAAGCATGAATTTTCTACAATAGCCCCAAAAATTGATTTTTTTGTATTTTTGTATTAGTGATGACGTCATTGGTGACAATGAAGAAGATTTCAGCCACAAAAGCAAAGGAGGTTCCAGATTGGTTGTTTCCTCTGTTGGAAGCCAAATTTTATACCACTCGTGGATGCAAACGTGCCATAACAAACTTCGGATACTTTTGCTTGAATTGTAAGGGTAACGCACTTTACAAGGTTGAGGTTAAGCGTCATACTAACTACAATATTCTTCAGATCGTCAAGCCATCACATGAATATGCTGTCAAGGTTGAAGACATACAGAAACTGAATATAAACAGCTCCTAAATCCACACTTTTCAAATTAATAGCAACGATATCTTATTTCTGCAATCCAAGAAGTCGGGGTCTTCTGATAATATTAGGTTGGATTTAGATGCAAGGTCTGGAATCATTCCCTCGAGAAAATGAACAATTATTGTTCTTTGAGTTGTTAGGTAATTATAATTGTTTATATTTTCTGCAAATTTTCAATTTCAAACAGGTATGTGTTCTTATTTGTTGTTTGTTTCATATTCAGTTTAGTTCAAGAAATCTAGTTTTGAAGATTCATGACAAAGAGGAGGGTGCTATCATCGAGAATAGGGGGTTCAGAAGAAAAGGAATTCCAACGCGATCGTTGTCTCCCAGAGCTTCTCCTGGTGATGTTTACCATGATGGAGGTTGCGAACTTTGTATTGCACAGAGAAAAGAAAAAAATAGCGATTGCTAGGGTTTGAGGTCTCCTGTCACGAAGACCAAGTTCGGTTGAATTACATGCTAGGCTGGATTTAGGGGTTAAAAGATAGAATCTTTTGATTTTACTTATCATTTATCTCTTCTTCTTCTTCTTTTTATTTAAGGTAAATCTTGTAAATTTTATCTTCAATTGAGTTTCATCACGAGTGTATATGTGTCTTGCTGCTAGAGTTTACACTCGGCTGGAATCCAATGATTTTTTTTTAAAAAGTCCAAACAATTTGGGTCGACACCTTATAATTATGAGTATAACTTGCACCTATGCAAAATACATGGAATTTTCATGCTTTTTTTCAGCAAGTTCAGATGATAAACCGACACGAACAAGACAAAGGGTTGAGATCAAATAACCTTCCACTGGTTGTTTATTCTCTTGTCGAAAAGCATCAATTTTCTAAAATAGCCCCAAAAAATGATTCTTTTTTTTATTTTTGAATTAGTGATGACGTCATTGGTGACAATGAGGAAGATTTCAGCTACAAAAGCAGAGGAGGTTCCAGATTGGTTGCTTCCTTTGTTGAAGCCAAATTCTATACCACCCGATGCAAACGTGCCGAAAAAACTTCGGATACTTTTGCTTGAATTGTGAGGCAACGCACTTTGCAAGGTAGAGGCTGAGCGTTATACTAACTGCAATATTCTTCAGATCGTCAAGTCATTACATGAATATGTTGTCAAGGTTGAAGACATACAGAAACTGAATATAGACTGCTCCAAAATCCACGCTTTTTAAATTAATAGCAACGATATCTTCTTTCTGCAATCCAAGAATTTGGTGTCTTCTGATAATACTGGGGTTGGATTCAGATGCAAGGTCTGTAATCATTCCCTCAAGAAAGGGAACGATTATTGTTCTTTGAGTTGTAAGGTAATTATAACCGTTCATATTTTCTGCAATTTTCAATTTCAAACAGGTATCTATTCTTATTTGTTGTTTGATTTCATATTCGGTTTAGTTCAAGAAAGCTGGTTTTGAAGATTCATGACAAAGAGGAGGGTGTTATCATCAAGAATAGGGGGTTTAGAAGAAAAGGTATAACAACGCGATCGTTGTATCCCAGAGCTTCTCCTGGTGATGTTTACCATGATGGAGGTTGCGAACTTTGTATTGCACAGAGAAAAGAAAAAATAGCGATTGCTAGGTTTGATATCTCCTGTCGCGAAGACAAAGCTCTGTTGAATTACATGCTAGGCTGGATTTAGGGTTTAAAAGATAGAAACTTGTGATTTTACTTATCATTTTTATCTCTTCTTCTTCTTTTTTATTTAAGGTAAATCTTGTAAAATTTATCTTTAATTGAGTTTCATCACGAGTGTATATGTGTCTTGCTGCTAGTGTTTACACTCGGCTGGAATCCAATACATTTTTTTCAAAAAGTCCAAACAATTTGGGTAGACATCTTATAATTATGAGTCCAACTTGCAGCTATGCAAAATACATGGAATTTTCATGCTTTATTTGAGCAAGTCAAGATGGCAAACCGACAGGAACAAGACAAGGGGTTGAGATCAAATAACCTTCCACCGGTTGTTTCTTCTCTTGTCGAAAAGCTTGAATTTTCTACAATAGCCCCAAAAATTGATTCTTTTTTTTATTTTTGTATTAGTGATGACGTCATTGGTGACAATGAAGAAGATTTCAGCCACAAAAGCAAAGGAGGTTCCAGATTGGTTGTTTCCTCTATTGGAAGCCAAATTTTATACCACTCGTGGATGCAAACGTGCCATAACAAACTTCGGATACTTTTGCTTGAATTGTAAGGGTAACGCACTTTACAAGGTTGAGGTTAAGCGTCATACTAACTACAATATTCTTCAGATCGTCAATCCATCACATGAATATGCTGTCAAGGTTGAAGACATACAGAAACTGAATATAGACAGCTCCTAAACCCACACTTTTCAAATTAATAGCAACGATATCTTCTTTCTGCAATCCAAGAAGTCGGGGTCTTCTAATAATATTAGGGTTGGATTTAGATGCAAGGTCTGGAATCATTCCCTCGAGAAAATGAACAATTATTGTTCTTTGAGTTGTTAGGTAATTATAATTGTTTATATTTTCTGCAATTTTCAATTTCAAACAGGTATGTGTTCTTATTTGTTGTTTGTTTCATATTCAGTTTAGTTCAAGAAATCTAGTTTTGAAGATTCATGACAAAGAGGAGGGTGCTATCATCGAGAATAGGGGGTTCAGAAGAAAAGGAATTCCAACGCGATCGTTGTCTCCCAGAGCTTCTCCTGGTGATGTTTACCATGATGGAGGTTGCGAACTTTGTATTGCACAGAGAAAAGAAAAAAATAGCGATTGCTAGGGTTTGAGGTCTCCTGTCGCGAAGACCAAGTTCTGTTGAATTACATGCTAGGCTGGATTTAGGGGTTAAAAGATAGAATCTTTTGATTTTACTTATCATTTATCTCTTCTTCTTCTTCTTTTTATTTAAGGTAAATCTTGTAAATTTTATCTTCAATTGAGTTTCATCACGAGTGTATATTTGCATTGCTGCTAGAGTTTACACTCGGCTGTAATCCAATGCTTTTTTTCCAGAATGCCAAACAATTTGGGTAGACACCTTATAATTATGAGTACAACTTGCAGCTATGCAAAATACATGGAATTTTCATGCTTTATTTCAGCAAGTCCAGATGAGAAACAGACACGAACAAGACAAAGGATTGAGATCAAATAACCTTCCACTGGTTGTTTATTCTCTTGTCGAAAAGCATCAATTTTCTAAAATAGCCCCAAAAAATGATTCTTTTTTTTTATTTTTGAATTAGTGATGACGTCATTGGTGACAATGAGGAAGATTTCAGCTACAAAAGCAGAGGAGGTTCCAGATTGGTTGCTTCCTTTGTTGAAGCCAAATTCTATACCACTCGTGGATGCAAACGTGCCGAAAAAACTTCGGATACTTTTGCTTGAATTGTGAGGGCAACGCACTTTGCAAGGTAGAGGCTGAGCGTTATACTAACTGCATTATTCTTCAGATCGTCAAGTCATTACATGAATATGTTGTCAAGGTTGAAGACATACAGAAACTGAATATAGACTGCTCCAAAATCCACGCTTTTTAAATTAATAGCAACGATATCTTCTTTCTGCAATCCAAGAATTTGGGGTCTTCTGATAATACTGGGGTTGGATTCAGATGCAAGGTCTGTAATCATTCCCTCAAGAAAGGGAACGATTATTGTTCTTTGAGTTGTAAGGTAATTATAACCGTTCATATTTTCTGCAATTTTCAATTTCAAACAGGTATCTATTCTTATTTGTTGTTTGATTTCATATTCGGTTTAGTTCAAGAAAGCTGGTTTTGAAGATTCATGACAAAGAGGAGGGTGTTATCATCAAGAATAGGGGGTTTAGAAGAAAAGGTATACCAACGCGATCGTTGTATCCCAGAGCTTCTCCTGGTGATGTTTACCATGATGGAGGTTGCGAACTTTGTATTGCACAGAGAAAAGAAAAAAATAGCGATTGCTAGGGTTTGATATCTCATGTCGCGAAGACAAAGCTCTGTTGAATTACATGCTAGGCTGGATTTAGGGTTTAAAAGATAGAAACTTGTGATTTTACTTATCATTTTTATCTCTTCTTCTTCTTTTTTATTTAAGGTAAATCTTGTAAAATTTATCTTTAATTGAGTTTCATCACGAGTGTATATGTGTCTTGCTGCTAGTGTTTACACTCGGCTGGAATCCAATACATTTTTTTCAAAAAGTCCAAACAATTTGGGTAGACATCTTATAATTATGAGTCCAACTTGCAGCTATGCAAAATACATGGAATTTTCATGCTTTATTTGAGCAAGTCCAGATGGGAAACCGACAGGAACAAGACAAGGGGTTGAGATCAAATAACCTTCCACCGGTTGTTTCTTCTCTTGTCGAAAAGCTTGAATTTTCTACAATAGCCCCAAAAATTGATTCTTTTTTTTATTTTTGTATTAGTGATGACGTCATTGGTGACAATGAAGAAGATTTCAGCTACAAAAGCAGACGAGGTTCCAGATTGGTTGCTTCCTTTGTTGAAGCCAAATTCTATACCACTCGTGGATGCAAACGTGCCGAACAAACTTCGGATACTTTTGCTTGAATTCTAAGGGCAACGCACTTTGCAAGGTAGAGGTAGAGCGTCATACTAACTGCAATATTCTTCAGATCGTCAAGTCATCACATGAATATGCTGTCAAGGTTGAAGACATACAGAAACTGAATATAGACTGCTCCAAAATCCACGCTTTTCAAATTAATAGCAACGATATCTTCTTTCTGCAATCCAAGAAGTCGGGGTCTTTTGATAATACTGGGGTTGGATTCAGATGCAAGGTTTGTAATCATTCCCTCAAGAAAGGGAACGATTATTGTTCTTTGAGTTGTAATGTAATTATAACAGTTCATATTTTCTGCAATTTTCAATTTCAAACAGGTATGTGTTCTTATTTGTTGTTTGATTTCATATTCGGTTTAGTTCAAGAAAGATGGTTTTGAAGATTCATGACAAAGAGGAGGTTGTTATCATTGAGAATAGGGGGTTTAGAAGAAAAGGAATACCAACGCGATCGTTGTCTCCCAGAGCTTCTCCTGGTGATGTTTACCATGATGGAGGTTGCGAACTTTGTATTGCACAGAGAAAAAAAAAATAGCGATTGCTAGGGTTTCAGGTCTCCTGTCGCGAAGACCAAGTTCTGTTAAATTACATGCTAGGCTGGATTTAGGGGTTAAAAGATAGAATCTTTTGATTTTACTTATCATTTATCTCTTCTTCTTTTTTTTATTTAAGGTAAATCTTATAAAATTTATCTTTAATTGAGTTTCATCACGAGTGTATATGTGTCTTGCTGCTAGAGTTTACACTCGGCTGGAATCCAATGATTTTTTTTTAAAAAGTCCAAACAATTTGGGTAGAGATCTTATAATTATGAGTATAACTTGCAGCTAAGCAAAATACATGGAATTTTCATGCTTTATTTCAGCAAGTCCGGATGAGAAACCAACAGGAACAAGACAAAGGGTTTAGATCAAATAACCTTCCACTGGTTGTTTCTTCTCTTGTCGAAAAGCATGAATTTTCTACAATAGTCCCAAAAATTGATTCTTTTTTTCATTTTTGTATTAGTGATGACGTCATTGGTGACAATGAAGAAGATTTCAGCCACAAAAGCAAAGGAGGTTCCAGATTGGTTGTTTCCTCTGTTGGAAGCCAAATTTTATACCACTCGTGGATGCAAACGTGCCATAACAAACTTCGGATACTTTTACTTGAATTGTAAGGGTAACGCACTTTACAAGGTTGAGGTTAAGCGTCATACTAACTACAATATTCTTCAGATCGTCAAGCCATCACATGAATATGCTGTCAAGGTTGAAGACATACAGAAACTGAATATAGACAGCTCCTAAATCCACACTTTTCAAATTAATAGCAACGATATCTTCTTTCTGCAATCCAAGAATTCGGGGTCTTCTGATAATATTAGGTTGGATTTAGATGCAAGGTCTGGAATCATTCCCTCGAGAAAATGAACAATTATTGTTCTTTGAGTTGTTAGGTAATTATAATTGTTTATATTTTCTGCAATTTTCAATTTCAAACAGGTATGTGTTCTTATTTGTTGTTTGATTTCATATTCGGTTTAGTTCAAGAAAGCTGGTTATGAAGATTCATGACAAAGAGGAGGTTGTTATCATTGAGAATAGGGGGTTTAGAAGAAAAGGAATACCAATGCGATCGTTGTCTCCCAGGGCTTCTCCTGTTGATGTTTACCATGATGGAGGTTGCGAACTTTGTATTGCACAGAGAAAAGAAAAAAATAGCGATTGCTAGGGTTTGAGGTCTCCTATCGCGAAGACCAAGTTCTGTTGAATTAGATGCTAGGCTGGATTTAGGGGTTAAAAGATAGAATCTTTTGATTTTACTTATCATTTATCTCTTCTTCTTCTTTTATTTAAGGTAAATCCTGTAAAACTTATCTTTAATTGAGTTTCATTAGAGTGTATATGTGTCTTCAGTTAGATTTTACATTCGGCTGGAATCCAATGCTTTTTTTTCAAAAAGTCCAAACAATTTGGGTAGACATCTTATAATTATGAGTACAACTTGCACCTATGCAAAATACATGGAATTTTCATGCTTTATTTCAGCAAGTCTAGATGAGAAACTGATAGGAACAAGTAAAAGGGTTGAGATCAAATAACCTTCCACTGGTTGTTTATTCTCTTGTTGAAAACCTTGAACTTTGTACAATAGCCCCAAAAATTGATTCTTTCTTTTATTTTTGAATTAGTGATGACGTCATTGGTGACAATGAAGAAGATTTCAGCTACAAAGGCAGAGGAGGTTCCAGATTGGTTGCTTCCTCTGTTGAAGCCAAATTCTATACCACTCGTGGATGCAAACGTGCCGAAAAAACTTCGGATACTTTTGCTTGAATTGTGAGGGCAACGCACTTTGCAAGGTAGAGGTTGAGCGTCATACTAACTGCAATATTCTTCTGATCGTCAAGTCATCACATGAATATGCTGTCAAGGTTGAAGACATACAGAAACTGAATATAGACTGCTCCAAAATCCACGCTTTTCAAATTAATAGCAACGATATCTTCTTTCTGCAATCCAAGAAGTTGGGGTCTTCTGATAATATTGGGGTTGGATTCAGATGCAAGGTCTGTAATCATTCCCTCAAGAAAGGGAACGATTATTGTTCTTTGAGTTGTAAGGTTATTATAACCGTTCATATTTTCTGCAATTTTCAATTTCAAACAGGTATGTGTTCTTATTTGTTGTTTGATTTCATATTCGGTTTAGTTCAAGAAAGTTGGTTTTGAAGATTCATGACAAAGAGGAGGGTGTTATCATCGAGAATAGGGGGTTTAGAAGAAAAGGTATACCAACGCGATCGTTGTCTCCCAGAGCTTCTCCTGGTGATGTTTACCATGATGGAGGTTGTGAACTTTGTATTACACAGAGAAAAGAAAAAAATAGCGATTGCTAGGGTTTGATATCTCCTGTCGCGAAGACCGAGTTCTGTTGAATTACATGCTAGGCTGGATTTAGGGGTTAAAAGATAGAATATTGTGATTTTACTTATCATTTATCTCTTCTTCTTTTTTTTTATTTAAGGTAAATCTTGTAAAATTTATCTTTAATTGAGTTTCATCACGAGTGTATATGTGTCTTGCTGCTAGTGTTTACATTCGGCTGGAATCCAATACTTTTTTTTCAAAAAGTCCAAACAATTTGGGTAGACATCTTATAATTATGAGTACAACTTGCAGCTATGCTAAATACATGGAATTTTCATGCTTTATTTCAGCAAGTCCAGATGGGAAACCGACAGGAACAAGACAAAGGGTTGAGATCAAATAACCTTCCACCGGTTGTTTCTCCTCTTGTGTCCCATCCCTCTCTCTCATCTCTCTCCTTTCACGTCATTCTTTCTTCCACTCTCCTTCTCTTCTCTTCTCTTCTCTTTGCTTTTTCTCCATTGTGTTGAATCTCTTGCAACTCTTAGACTGTGGACAGCTTGGAGAGGTTCCAGATCTGTTGTGATAAGCTCCTTCCTCTCCCTCCCCTCTCTTCTTGCTGTTTTCTCCCTTCTTCTTCCTTCCTCCTTCATCCATGACTATGGAGGAAGATCTTGAGGAGTTTTCCTCAACCCTTGTGCATGTCTAGGTTCTTAGCTCGTTTAGGTCAAGGAGAGGTGCCTAAGACCCGTGGTGAGTGTTTGGAGAAGATCCAGCAAGAGAAGAAGGACTTTGGAGCAAAGGATCCAAAGTCGAAGACGAAGAAGACGACGTTCTGCGCAGAACCCGCGGGGGCGGCTCAGCACAGCCGCGGGAGCGGACGGGGGCGGGAGCGGCAGCGGACGGCAATGGGTGCGGCGTGACACAAGGCGCGGGCGCGGCTCGGCACAGGCGCGGGCGCGGCTCGGCAAGACCGCGGGGGTGGCTCCTGGCAGGCGACACAGTCCTCCGCGGGTGCGGCTCCTAGTTCCGCGGGGGCGGCTCCTATGTCCGCAAGGGGCGCCAACTTGACTCCGCGGCTGCGGTTTCGGCAACAGTAGGTCCCTCCTCTTCTTCACTCTTCGTTCCTTCCTTAGATTTGTGTTGAATCATGTAGTAGCATGCTTAGGATGGCCTAGACTAGTTTGAGAATGCCACTTAGTGGTTGTGAACCTAGGAGCCCTTAAGGCTCGATGGAATTGTTGGATATGGGCATGTGAGCATGATGGATCTTCTAGGCTAGCTTGTGCCTCCTTGGTTGAGGATTAATATGTTGTTGAATTATGAACTGTGGTGGGCTGTTTCATGTGTGGAGAGTGTGTGGTGATTACTTGGGACCTAGGATGCATTCCTAGTTTGAGGGTTAGGTGATCTTGCATAGATCACTAAGAGTGAAGTCTAAGACTTCTTGAGAGTGAGTATGTATTGATATGCATATCTCTTGTGAGCAGGTTGTGGGCTTCCTCCTTAAGGGAAGCAAGAGTGTGGTGACTTGGGTTTGGTGACGAGGTAAGTCTCCGGACTTACTTAGCTCGTATTTTATGTATTAGCATTGATGTGTGTTTGGTGGTGTGTGTTTATGTTCTTGTATAACATTGAAACCGGTAATTAGGACCACCGACCTTATATATATATATATATATATATATGTTGGCCCAAGTGTATGATAACGGGTGGTGACATCAGCTGCCTAGCCCGGGGGAGGTCTAGGAGGCTCTCGGCGACGAGTCCGGCGGGTATACGGTCGGGTGCATCCGTACCATTCCTTGCCGGTAAGGGACCGAGGCGAGACCACGGTGGTCTCGTGTCACAAACCGAAGTTGAGTTAGTACGGGATATGACTTAATAATAAAAAGATAATAAACCGGATTGTGTGTTTTATGTTTTGTGTTATGTATGTGTTTGTGCCTTCACCACTTTTCTAATGCCTAGAATATGAGCTAACGGTTTAAAACCGTTTGTGTAGATGACTTGCAGGTTAGGGATGCCTCCGAGTGAGGTGGAGGAGTGGACAGCCGGGGTCTCCGTACATTATAGGACGGGGACGTTTTTTAGTCATGTTTCATATTGTTGTTCATGGATGTTGTCGTACGTTTAGACTTCGTATCAGGTTATGTTGTTTTGAGGACTCGGATGAGTTTCCACGTTGTATTCTTACCTTTCAGTGTCTCGCATACATTATAAACGTTTTCGAGTTTTGCCTTTATTTGTGCCTTGTTGGAAGGTCCGGTGAAATTGTTGTCAGGCTAAGGGTCGGGACCCATTGTGAGGTCCCGTACGTAGCATCCCGAGTCCCACGGATTTGGGGTGTTACAAAAGTGGTATCATAGCCCTAGGTTGACAACAATGGCACTCGCAATCTTTTTAAAGGCCAAATGAGGAATAAACAGAACCCACACGGGTTCTGACTTTTTGTTTTCAAAATCATGTGCATGAGTCGGGTTTGGGTTAGAATGTACGGGACCATCACTCCTTCCGCAAACCTCGGCGACATAGATCTCCGGATTAGAGTATGTACTTATATTATTACATAGTTATATATAAACATATGACCTTAGGATGTTTGTGGAATTGTATGTACCTAGCTATGTATGCGACCTTAGGATGTTTGGGCTTGCATGCCTTGGATGTGTATTATGATCATGTTACCTTTATGCTTTTAGAAGTTTATTATACCGGATTGATAAGTAGTACCTACGCATTTATACTTAAGTAAACGTCATACGAAATCAGATGGCACGTATGAGAGCTACCGCTTACATGGGACCCGCCAAGGGTAGACCACCACTTCCCCCTACCGCCCCAAGAGGGCGGGGACGAGTAGGAAGACCTCCAGGTACGAGAGGTAGAGTTCGGGGACGCATCCCCATTGCGGACCCACCAGTTGTGGGTGCACCAGCAGCAGAGGCCCCAGTAGAGGAGGTCGCGGAGAGCGTCGTTCCAGAGGCTAGGGATAGGACTGTGGGGAGGTCCGGGGCGCAGGGTTCTCCATCTGTCAGGACCGGGGGAGCGTCGGTAGAAGCTACGGTGTTTGAGGATTATGTACGACGGGTTGAGGAGGCGTTTAGGACTGGAGCACCACCTCCCGCACCACCGGTGCCGGCACCTGCACCTGCTAGATCGGTCGAGGTCACACAAAGGGTGACCCAGATTCGGGCTGCACCAGAGATAGTTGCAACGGCAGTGGTTGCACCCGAGCCAGTTGTGGAGGTTACTAGGGCGAGAGACAAGCTGAGGTCTCCGAGACCTGATTCCTGGTTGAAGGCTTTCAACCAGCAGCATGTACCCTACTTCGACAGGAAGGTAGGGTTAGAGGTGGAGCACTGGATTGGGCACGTAGAGTCAGCTTTAGAGGCGATCCGTTGCCCAGAGGAGAGGCAGGTTGAGATAGTCCAGACCCTGTTCCGAGAGAAGGCCCAATATTGGTGGAGGGCAGTTAGAGGCGGTGTGACCAGGATGGATCAGCTACTGAGCCTCGTTAGAGAGACCTTTTGCCCAGCTTCACTGAGGAGGGACAGAGTCCAGGACTTCCTGGAGGCAGGATTCGAGGATGTCCCAGTCATTGAGGCGATTAGACGATTCCGGATGGAGTTAGCCTTGCTGGGACCCGCCGCACCTCCAGCGGACCAGCATGTCTATCTCTTTTCTAGGAGACTGAGGGAGTCCACCCGTGCTTACCTTGCGGGATTTCGTTGTGACTCACTGGCAGAGTACCAGGACCGGGTTTCGACCTATGAGAGAGACCGCCCTGGGTTTAGGAGGGCAGCACAGTCCGGAGGGCCGGACAAGAGACAAAGGACAGAACCGGCTAGTTCAGGGGCCCGAGTAGCGAGTCAGGGACGTAGCCAGACTCCAGGACGTTCCGGTCCTCAGATGTCGAGACAGGCACCAGACGGGGGACGTCAGTGCTACAGTTGTGGAGAGTTTGGACACCTGAGACCGGCTTGTAGGAAGCCACCCGTGGCTTGTTTCACTTGTGGCCAGATGGGCCACCGAGCCGCTTTTTGCCGTCAGGGCAAGTCCCAGTAACAGCAGGGGGCAGTCAGAGGCCGCCACAGCATCAGTCACAGGGCACTCAGCAGAGAGGCCAAGGTCAGGGTCAGGCCTGTACTCATGGATCAGCTCAGGGGCAGGGCCGAGGTGGAGGCCGTAGTGGAGGTACCCAGGAGGCCAGAGGCACACAGGCCAGGGTATTTGAGCTAAGGAGTGTCGTTAATCCTCCAGCGCCGGCAGCCCCAGGTACCTTTCAGATTCACGGCTTTTCGGTCCGAGTTTTGTTTAATACGGGTGCCACGCACTCTTTTATCCGATGATTGTGTAGCTAGGTTGTCCTTAGCTACGGTAGAGGGGAGACCCTCTATTATAGGGTTACCCGATTGAGGTAGGGTTAGGGGTACCCGAGAGGTACGCGGTTGTCCCATTCGTTTGGGAAACCGAGAGTGGTTGGCCAACTTCTTTGTCATGTACTTAGTGCATGAAGAAGTCATCCTTGGGATAGATTGGATGGACCGCCATCGAGCCGTGTTAGACATCAGCCGGAGGACCGTGACCATTACCACGGAGGCGAGCACGAAGGGATTTTCCGAGGTTGGGACCTCGGGAAGGCCGGTACAGTCATTAGGCAGTCCGAATTGCTAGACTTATCGGCAGGGATGCGAGGCCTTCTGGTGTTATACCATGAAGGAGGAGACGAGACCGTCGTTGGAGGAGATTCATGTGGCAGGCAAGTTCGAGGACGTTTTCGGGGAGCCACCCGGGCTACCGCCGCAAAGGAGCGTTGTTTTTCTATTTAGTTGAAGCTCGACACGAGGCTGACCTCCAAGGCTCCATACCGCATGGCGCCGATCGAGATGCTGGAGCTGAAGAAGCAGCTCGAGGAGTTAGCCTAAAGGGGTTTCAAACGCCCGAGCGTTTCCCCTTGAGGTGCACCAGTCCTCTTCGTCAGGAAGAAGGATGGATCTTGGAAGCTATGCTTGGACTACCGGAAGTTGAACGAGTCACTATCCAAAACAAGAACCCCCCCCCCCCTTACCACGTATAGATGACCTACTCGACCGGTGGCAAGGGTCGGTGATCTCTTCCAAAAGCGAGTTAAGGCTTGATTGTCGCCAATTGAGAAGTTGGGACTGGGATAGTGCCTACATGGCAATCTAGAAAAACCATGGTCACTACGAGTCGTAGTGGTTCCATATGGGCTTACTAATGCCCCGATTAAGACATTTTTGGTCTACTTCTCGAAGAAGAAAGGAGTTGTATGACCAGTTGTCTCGGGATGACAACCCCGAAGGACGTGAAAGAAGTTACAAGTTTCTTGGATGTGCCGATCATTACCGTTTTGTGGAGAGATTCCCAAGTAACACCACCGATGGCTAACTACTACTCCGGATGACGATGAAGTATCGAGTGGGAAGAAAATGGACAATGGAGTTGTTGAGAGCTAAGAGGAGATTCATAGGTGCAACTGTTTTGAAATTGCCTCGAGGTATGATCGTTTGAAGTATACAAGTGGTTCTTCAAGACATGGTCTTGATTGAGTATGGAGAGACGATGCGAAAGTTATAGCATACGTGTCCCGTTAGTAGAAGCAGTCTGAAGCAAAGTATTTCCTTCATTACTTAGAACTTGCAACAAGAATGGAGGAAACGTAACATCAAAGGTTGGTTGGACAAGAACCAAGCCGACGGTGTAAATTGGGAGTTCGATCTTCTTTGTTAGAGACAAGCAAAGAGGAAACATAATGGAAGTGTTGCAGTGAGGAAGACCCGAGAAGGAAGTCTACCAGGTTCGTTTGGTCCGAGCCTTGTCAGCACAGCTTCGAGGAGCTGAAGAGGAGGTTAACCTCCGCTCCTGTTTTAGCCAGCCTGAGGGCGTGGAGGTTTCTGTAGTGTATAGCGAGCCCTCCAAGCTAGAATTGGAGTGCGTTTGATGCAGAGGGTAGGGTTATTGCGTACGCTTTTTCGGCATCTGAAGCCGTACGAGGAGAATTACCCTACCCATGATCTTGAGCTAGAGGCAGTGTTTCATGCCCGGGAGATCTGGCGACATGACTTGTACGGGGCTACATGCCAGATCTTCACAGACCATAAGAGTCTGAAGTATATATTCACTCAGCGGGAGTTGAATAACCGCCAGAGGAGATGGTTGGAGCTGATTAAGGACTTTGACTTGGAGATTTTATACCATCCCGGGAAGGCGAACGTGGTTGCCGATGCTTTGAGTAGGAGGACACCTCGAGAGGAGGCGATAGCTCGGCTCACGGTTCAGTAACAGTTACAGAAGGATCTGATGGAGATAAGTTGGATATCCGGTTCCGGATACGGACTGTCGGATGTCCGAGTTAGAGGTATTACCTGACCTGTCCGGTGAGACCCTGCAGAAGCAGGAGGGATCTCCCATTTTTGAGGAGGATCCGGGACAGGGTCCGAGGAGAGACACCGCAGTTTATCACCGGAGCAGATGGGCTACTGAGACGCCAGGACGTCGTATTTGGGCATAGTCGAATCAGGAGTTGAGAGAATGGATTGGCACGAGGCACATCATCAGTCACGAGACCTAGTGGTCGAGCCGGACCACACTTTTGCAGAGCACCCGATAGCGTCTTAGAGCGGGTTAGCTCGAGACCTTCCTTGTTTGCTTTATTTGTTATGTGATTTTTGTATGATTTATGAGTACCTTGCGAGGTCTTGATGCGATGCGATATGTAGACTTGGATTAGAGCCGATAGTGTGCGTTTTTATGAGTCCACGGGGTTACGAGACGGGTTGGTTGGAGAGTGTTGGTTTAGCAAGTTTCGGGACGAAACTTGCTTTTAGGGGGGGTTAGTTGTAACGCCCGGAATTTTATTAATTTATTCCGGACTGAGCACTTTATAGTTATTCCGTAATCCCGAGATGCCGAGAGCCGGGATTTATTCCTAAGAAAAATCCCGAGCCGACTCGTCTTTTTTTCCTCTTTTTCCGCGTTCCGACCCTTCGTTCCGGGTTAAAAATGCAAGGGGTCATTTCCGACCCCTCGGTCCGGGTGAGGGACAAGAGGTCAGACCCCTTGATCCCCACACCCACTTTTCAGGCTTTGTCTTCCCTCTCTCCTCCTTGCCTCCTATCTCACGTTAGTTTCACTTCTTTCTTCCACATTCAACTCCTATTCCTCTCTTTGCTCTCTTCCTTCTCCCTTGGTCTGAAGATCCATTGTTGTGGACTGCAAAAGGAGATTCCAGGTGTTGGTTCTTAGCTCGTTTAGGTCAAGGAGAGGTGCCTAAGACCGTGGTGGGTGTTTGGAGAAGATCCAACAAGAGAAGAAGGACTTTGGAACAAAGGATCCAAAGTCAAAGACGAAAAAACGACGTTCTGCGCAGAACCCGCGGGGGCGGCTTAGCACAGCGGGAGCAACGGACAGCCGCGGGTGCGGCGTGACAAGCACGGCTGCGGCTGCGGCGGCGGACGGCCGCGGGTGCGGCTAGGCTCCGGCGCGGCGCGGCTCCTGGCAGGCGACGCAGTCCTCCGCGGGTGCGGCTCCTAGTTCCGGGGGGCTCCTGTGTCCGCAGGGGGGCGCCAGCTTGACTCCGCGGCTGCGGTTTCGGCAACAGTAGGTCCCTCCTCTCCTTCACTCCTCGTTCCTTCCTTAGATTTGTGTTGAATCATGTAGTAGCATGCTTAGGATGGCCTAGAGTAGTTTGAGAATGCCACTTAGTGGTTGTGAACCTAGGAGCCCTTAGGCTCGATGGAATTGTTGGATATGGGCATGTGAGCATGATGGATCTTCTAGGCTAGCTTGTGCCTCCTTGGTTGAGGATTAATATGTTGTTGAATTATTAACTGTTGTGGGTTGTTTCATGTGTGGAGAGTGTGTGGTGAGTACTTGGGACCTAGGATGCATTCCTAGTTTGAGGTTAGGTGATCTTGTATAGATCACTAAGAGTGAAGTCTAAGACTTCTTGAGAGTGAGTATGTATTGATATGCATATCTCTTGTGAGCAGGTTGTGGGCTTCCTCCTTAAGGGAAGCAAGAGTGTGGTGACTTGGGTTTGGTGACGAGGTAAGTCTCCGGACTTACTTAGCTCGTATTTTATGTATTAGCATTGATGTGTGTTTGGTGTGTGTGTTTATGTTCTTGTTATAAACAATTAAACCGGTAAATTAGGACCACCGACCTTATATGTATGTTGGCCCAAGTGTATGATAACGGGCGTGACATCACTGCCTAGCCTTGACTGGGGCTAGGAGGATCTTGGCGACTAGCCCGGCGGTATACAGGAGGGTGCATCCGTGCCACTCCTTGCCGGTAAGTAGGACCGAGGCTAGACCACGGTGGTCTCGTGTCACAACCGAAGTTGAATTAGAACGGGATATGACTTAATAATAAAAAGATAATAAACCGGACTTGTGTGATTTATGTTTTGTGTATATATGTGTTTGTGCCTTCACCGCTTTTCTAATGCTTCGAATATGAGCTAACGGTTTTAAACCGTGGTTGTAGATGACTTGCAGGTTAGGGACGCCGCCGAGTGAGGTGGAGGAGTGGACAGCCGGGGTCTCCGTACATTATAGGACGGGGGCGTTTTTGGGTTATGTTTCATGTCGTTTGGTTGGGGAATGTTGTTGTACGTTTTAGACTTCCTATTGGGGGTGGTGTTGTTTTGAGGACTCGGCTGAGTTTCCACTTTGTATTTGTTACATTTTGTTTCCATATGCATTAAAAACGGTTTTTAGTTTTCGCTTTATTTGTGCCTTGTTGGAAAGGTCCGGTGAAATTGTTGTCAAGCAAAGGGTCGGGTATGAACATAGAGGGAAGCCCGCGGATATGGGGTGTTACAGCCCGCCCGCCGGAAAAACGGGCGGGTATGAAACATAGAGGGAAGCCCGACCGGCCGAAAAGTCCGGCCCGCCAAGCCCGCCGGGCCAGGTACGAACACCACTATAGGCTGGGCCAAAAAGCCCAGCCCGTCGGCCCGTATAAAAAATAATAAAAAATATATATATATATTATATTATATATATTTAAAATATATAGCATAATTATCATAAATCTAATGTATATTACATATAATATCTTAAATATATTTTTTTTAAATAAATTTATATTTAAAATAGTTTTTAAATTATTTTTAAAAAATAAAAAATAAAACGGGTACCTGGAGGCCCGCCCGGCCGGGCCGGGTACGGCAGGTTTTTTTAGGCCCGCCAACCAGGCTTAGCCTGGCCCGGGTCCGGCTAAGCGGGCCGAAAATTTGAAAAAGCCCGACCCGAGTCCGGCCGAGCCCGGATATGAACAAGTCTACATGGAATGACGGAAATGTGAAATTGGAACGAGTTGAGAGAGTTATTATGAATGGAACTGGAACGAGAAGATTAAACAAATTGATAATCTTAGAATAATGAGGAACTTCAGAGTTAGTGAAATATTAATGAAATGATGGATAATTACAAAGTGTGCTAGAGGAACAAAATTGAGAATTTTGAACAGTTAAGCGGATTGATAATGTGAGATCTAATATGGATTCCCGAGATAACGGAATTTTGGTGAAAAACTATGATGACGATAAGAGAATTGGAAATGGACGTGTAGGTCCTTGAACCTAAGTTGTTTAAGAAAGTCAAGGTATCGATGCTAGAT
This sequence comes from Fagopyrum tataricum, assembly GCA_002319775.1. Classification (NCBI taxonomy): domain Eukaryota; kingdom Viridiplantae; phylum Streptophyta; class Magnoliopsida; order Caryophyllales; family Polygonaceae; genus Fagopyrum; species Fagopyrum tataricum. Next base: position 32,796 of record NCTC01003625.1, read on the forward strand.
ATCATACCCTGATTATGTAGGATGATAAGTCGAATAACATTAAGGGTGAACGATTTCTAAGATTGATAAATGATTGATCAGGATAATCGGATCTTTGACTGGCAAGATCGCGAGACATTGAGACCATTACTGATAAGGTGAGTTCGTAGACTCACTTAGCTACCTCTATAATACTGAGTGTGCACTAGGGTAGTGTGTTATTCTTGTGAAATAAAATGAAGAACTAGATCATTGTCATTAAATTTCTAAAGAGAGGCACAAGTGTATGATAACGTACCGTAACCGTCGGGCCGGGCCGATGGTGCCGGAGGATTACCCCGCGACCTGTCCATTAGTGTATACGGGAAGAGGTACATACACCTGTCCTACTGGTTAATGGGGACGGGGCAAGAGTCGGGAGACTCTTGTGTTACAAGCAAAAGTTGGAAAATAGAATGACTAAATCCACCTAATGAAAGATAATAAACCGGGACATTGAGTGTGCATGTTGATTGATTTATAGTACTTCTTTATATGTGTGTGTGCTTTAGTGACCTTAGCATTAGAATTGTAGCTAAGGGTTTTACTGTGTTGTTCGGTTTTTGCAGGATAGATCTCTACCGAGAAATCGGGGTGTGGAGTGGCCAGCTTGGTTTCCGTAGTAGGACTTTGGGTGTTGGTTTATATATTTTTGTTTATTTATTTTATTACAGTAGAGTTTGTCTATTTAATAGTTGGCTGATGTACGGGTCTAGAGTCTATTGAGTTATTTTGTATCTTGAAAGAATTTGTATTTAAAATATTTGTGCCTTGTTGCAAGATCCGACGTTATTGACTTCAACCTAAGGCCGGGACCCACTGTGAGGTCCTAGCCAGTAATATTTCTTCGAGTTTCCAAGATCCGACGTTATTTAAAATATCTTGAAAGAATTTGTATTTAAAATAGAGTGAGTGGGATTCTCGTTCGCCAAGCTGGTTGGACTGTTTTGCGTTGTATCATCTTGGATAAAACAAGTTGATATTCTCAATTCAACTTCAGGCGACTTCTCGTGCTTTGGGGACAATCGTCTTCCCCTTTGTGTGGGATTATAGCGGGAGGTTCTTCAATCATTATGGGTTGTATGTTAGGCCATAGTTTTCCTAGTGTGCTCTCGGTTGCTACAAGTATTTGCCTTCGCCATCATCAGGATCATCGTTCATATCACACGTTTCGACCCCTTCTTCACGTCTTTCCATCTTCTATCCTCGGCATGGTGTCGAAAGATCAGGGAAACCACACGGCTAACCCCGTATCAACTAAGGAAACAGGTATCACCACTATGATTGATTAAATATAATCATGTATATGAATGTAGTTGAACAATGTTTGTTTGAATGTGCAGGAAACCATCAAATATAATCGTTGGCATAGACAAACAAAGATTGTGTTATATATCAAAACTTGATTGTGCCCTCACAGCGGAGATTGTGTCAAGTATATAGGAAAACTCAGTAAGACCTTAGAAATCCGGAAAAGACCAAGAAAAACCTCGCTTTTTAGCGCATGATGAATAGAAATCTTCGAGGTAAAAATAAAAATGTTAGTCTCCAAACCAAGTTCTTTACAATAAATTAGTAAAACAACCTCGTTTTTGGTGCAAGCTCATTTATTTAAATCCTTTATAAACACAAGTAAATAGAAGATGAAAACAAAGTACTTTGTAAAGAAGCAAATCTGCATATTTCAATGTAACAATTCATATAAACAATCATAAATCGGCCAACATAGGGTTCAACCATCTCTTAGATCAAGAGGAATCAACCAGAAATGATAAAAGAAGAGTATTTTATAAATATCAAATGTGAAAAGTATTTACAAAGCAAAGGCAAGGGAAATCTAACTTTATTTGTGTTGCCGAAGTGGACTTGAAAAACCCTAGAACCCAGCCGGATGCCGAACTCTCCCACTCAAAGGCAGGATACCTCACTCTCTGCTCGAAGGCAAAATACTTGTAAGCTAACATTAAAAGGTCTATTTATAATGCTTAGATCAAACCCCTAGGATAGAATTTGATTTTGGCGTCTTTGGAGACAAATATGGTTTACATAGGATAAGTGTAGGTATGAGTATATAGTATACGGCTTGCAGGGCGTATAATATTAACACATAAACCATATTCAAGTTCACACATAGGCCGTATTTGTCATATGTTCAGCTTTGGTAACTTTTCGACAATATCACAAGTATGCAAGATGTATGTAAAGACACCTCCTTCATTTTCACTTTGTGGTTAGGGTCGCTTAAGGTACATCGACAGTGGCGGAGACGGGAAATATTTGAAGGGGGGACTGAATTGATTAAAGAAATAACGATAAATTTAACTTAATCTAATAATCAACTACAAATTTTCAATTCAATCAACAAATATGATGAACTTTAACCTAACTTTACGAATCAATCAACAAATTTAACCTAATCAAGTAATAAACGACTCATTTTCAATTCAATCAACAAATTAAACCTAATCAACAAATACAAACCAATTAAACCTAATCAACTAAATAACTTGTAAGAGCCTTAGTCTTTTAGACCGAGTTGCCCTAGCCGAGATTTAGCTTTGGCCGAGATCGACCTTAGCCGCCCCCGCGGGCATGTGTGCTGCCTCAGCGGGTTCCCGCTCCCGCGGCCAAGTGAACCGCCCAGCGGTTTCCTACGGCTGTAGCCGGTTTTGTTGACCGGTTGACTCGTGCTTTACTCTTTTCCTTTACTTCTTACCTTGTTGAGCAAGGGTTTCACTTCACTTCTCATTCCAATCCAACCATTCACGTCCTCCTTGCTTCTTCTTCCTCCTTCTTGAGCTTGATCTTGGATTTCTTAGAGTTGGAAGAGTTTTGTGTGGCTTTTGGTGGTTGTTGATGAGTTAATGTGCATTGCTAAGCTTGGAAGCCAGTTGAGGTGTTAGTGGTGGTCAGTTCTTGGTTAGGCCACAGTTGTGGTAAGCTCCCTCCTTCTTCTTCTCTTCTTTCTTCCTTTGATTCTTTCCACTTAGCTTAGGATTAGATGTTTGATCATAGATTAATGTTAGTATATGAATGTATGTTCATGTGTATGATTTTTGGTTGAGAGAAGACGTGATTTGATCACGTGACACAGGCGCGCGTTCTGCTCGCTGCCCCGCGTCTGGAAGCCGCCGCCCCTGCGGAAGTTGTGCCGCAGCGCCCGCGTCGTGCCTGCGCCGTGCCTGCGTTGCATGCGGCCTTTGTCACCGCACCTGCGGAAGAGCCCTGCCGCACCTGCGGGTACCTTGCTCCGCCCCTGCGTCTCTTGTGTCACGTAGGTGTGTCTTGTCCCGGGTCTACCTAGAGTAAGGTAGATCCTTTCCTTTCCTAGTATGAGCGGTAGTAGCATGCTAGGTATATGTTGAGGATAGATGGTTGATGAGTATGTTTCGTTATGCCTTGTTGCTAGGCAGTGTTATCCTCTAGATTGGAGTGGACCGTGTTGAGGGTTGACCGAGTTGAGACGACTACGAGGTTGAGGTAAATCTATAGGACTTACTTAGTTGTCATCCCTATTTTGGATGTGTGCATGAGTGGAATGTGGTATATGCTTGATAGCATGCGTTATGGTTTATTACCGATCTATGGTATATTGCTTGCCCATTGTATGGCCGTGATAACTTGCCCTTTTATCCCGCCGGGAGTCTGGGAGGTTCTTTGTAGGCAGGTCAGACCTGGTAAACGGTTCGGGCACTCTCCATTCCCTTAGGGTACACGGGAAGGTGTTTCAGGCACCATTCCAGCTGGTTATTGGACCCAGAGGCGAGGATTATATATTCCTCGTGTCACATATGTTTATATTGATATATATATATATATATATATATATATATATATATATATATATATATATATATATATATATATATATATATATATATATATATATATATATATATATATATATATATAATATATAATATACGAATTGAGTTTTGGACTTTATAAAAGATAATGAACCGGGTAAATGTGTGATAGCATGTTGACGTGTTTAGCATTCTTTGATGTGTGTATGGGTAACGTCCGGGAAATTTAGAAATAAATAAAATCTTTTTATTTCTCCTTCCGTAAATTATTTTACGGAATTGTTCGGAAATATTTCGACCCGTAACCCGTAAATAAATTTTTACGAGAATGTCTGAAAATATTCCGACCCGTAACATCCGTTTCGGATTTATTTACGTTGTTTTGAGGACTCGGATGAGTTTCCGAGTTTTAGTTCCGTACCTTTCGTTTCCGCATACTTTAAAAACATATTTGAGATTTCGACCTTTATTTGTGTCTTATTTACTATTGGTGCTACGCATTCTTTTATTTATGATGCCTATGTAGAGCGTCTAAGTCTAGATACGGTTGAGGGGATGCCCTTTATTATAGGGTTACCCGATGGTGGTAGGGTCAGAGGCACCCGTGAGATTCATGGTTGTCCCATTTCTGTAGGGACCCGTGTGTTACTAGTTGACTTTTTGTCATGACGTTAGAGCATGAGGAAGTCATTCTAGGTATGGATTGGATGGATAGACATTCTGCATTCTTAGATGTAGGTAGGAGGATTGTTACCCTCTGTACCAAGTTAGGTTAGATAGAGGTTTTCCGAGGTTGGGACCTTGGAAAGACAGGCACGATTATCAGTGCGGTACGGGCAGCTAGATTGATTGCACAGGGTTCTGATGCCTTTTGGTGTTATGCCATGAAGGAGGGGGAGAGTCCAGCATTAGAGGATATCCCTGTGGTTTGCGAGTTTACAGATGTATTTGTTGAGCCGTCCAGCTTGCCGCCTCAAAGGAGTGTGGACTTTGGCATTGAGTTAGAGCCTGGTACGAGACCGATCTCGAAGGCCCCATACCGGATGGCGCCTGTCGAGATGTTGAAGTTGAAGAAGCAACTGGAGGAACTGGCTGAGAAGGGCTTCATTCGCCCTAGCGTGTCCCATGGGGAGGCACTTGTCCTCTTCGTACGGAAGAAGGACGGATCGTTGAGACTGTGTATTGATTACAGAGAGCTGAACAAGGTGACCATCAAGAACAAGTATCCATTGCCGCGTATTGATGACTTGTTAGATCAACTTCAGGGAGCGATAGTGTTCTCCATGATTGATTTGTGTTCCAGGTATCACCAGCTGAGGGTGAGAGAGCATGATGTGCACAGGACAGCATTCAGGACCAGATATAGACACTACGAGTTTGTAGTGATGCCATTTGGACTTACGAATGCCCAACAGTTTTTATGGAGTTGATGAACAATATCTTCATCGACTTCTTGGATCAGTTTGTGGTGGTATTCATAGATGATATTCTGGTATACTCTCGTAGCAGAGAGGAGCATGCAGGATAGCTGAGGACTGTGTTGCAGGTTTTACGGGATAGAGAACTTTATGTTAAGTTCTCTAAGTGCGAGTTCTGGATGCCAGAGGTAGCATTCCTGGTCACATTGTATCCGCCGAGGGGATCAAGGTTGATCCGGCGAAGATAGAGGAAGTAGCAGCATGGACTACACCGACGAACGTCAAGGAAGTACGTAGCTTTCTTGGCTTAGCCGGTTATTACCGACGTTTTGTGGAGGGATTTTATGTGATTGCCTGTCCACTGACGAGTTTGCTGAGGAAGACTACCAGATTTGTGTGGTCTGATCAGTGTATGCAGAGTTTTGAGGAGTTGAAGAGACGTCTGACTTCTGCTCCTGTTTTGGCACAGCCAGAGGGTACAGAGGATTTTGTGGTATACAGTGATGCAACCAAGCTAGGCTTGGGATGTGTGTTGATGCATCGGGGCAGAGTGATTGCATATGCGTCTAGATAGCTGAAGACGTCTGAGGAGAACTACCCGACTCATGATCTGGAGTTGGCAGCGGTAGTTCATGCACTGAAGATCTGGAGACATTACATGTATGGTGTTACATGTTAGATCTTCACAGACCATCAGAGTCTGAAGTACATTTTCACGGCAGCGGGAATTGAATAACCGCCAGCGTAGGTGGCTTGAGCTGATCAAGGATTTTGATCTGGAGATTTTGTATCATCCGGAGAAGGCGAACGTTGTCGCCGACGCCCTAAGCAGGAAGACGCCTCGAGAGCAGGCGATTGCGAGGCTGACAGTTCAGCATCAGTTGCAGAGGGATTTGATCTAGTTAGAGTTGGACATCCAGTTTCTTGATAAGGATGCCCAGCTGCGTACTTTAGAGGTTCTTCCTGATCTGTTGGGTGAGATCCAACAGAAGCAGGAGACCTGCCCGACACTGATGAGGATCCGAGAGAGGATGTCTCGGGATGAGGCACCACAGTTTTTGCTAGGAGCAGATGGGGTTTTGAGACGCCGCGGTCGCGTCTGTGTACCTGCTGATACAGAGCTGAGATAGAGGATTTTACAGGAGGCTGACTGTACACCTTACTCTGTACATCTAGGTACGAGTAAGATGTATCAGGACTTGAGACGTTTATATTGGTGGGGAGGACTGAAGCCCGATGTGGACAGATTTAAGGCACAGTGTGCGACCTGCCAGCAGGTCAAGATAGAGCATAGCAGACCTGGGGGTGACGTCCTCTCACAGAGGAAGTGGGAGGACGTCACCATGGATTTTGTGATTGGACTGAGGCTGAGCCGGAGTTTTGATGCTATCTGGGTCATAGTGGACAGATTGACGAAGACGGCACGTTTCATTCCTATTAGAGAGACGTGGCCGGTGAGTAGATTAACAGAGGAGTACACTAGGCAGATAGTGAGACTCCATGGGGTACCGAGGACGATCGTCTCAGACAGAGATGGGCGATTTACCTCGAGATTCTGGCAGCAGATTCAGACTGCCTTGGGGACGAGTTTGCACTTCACGACTGCGTTCCATCCTCAGACAGATGGTCAGTCAGAGAGGACCATTCAGACCCTGGAGGATATGTTGCGAGCTTGTGTGTTAGATTGGGGACAAGTGTGGACGGATCATCTCCCAACTTGTTGAGTTCTCATACAACAACAGTTGGCATGCATCTATTGGGATGGCCCCATATGAGGCACTGTATGGACAGAGATGCCGTACCCCGTTATGTTGGGATGAGCAGAGCAGTGTTAGTGGTTTAGCACCTGATTAGATTCAGGATGATGTGGCTCGAGTAGCACTGATTAGAGAGTGGATGCTGACTGCGCAGAGCTGTCAGAAGTCGTATGCTGATAGGAGTTGTACACCTTTAGAGTTCAGAGTTGGAGCCCATGTGTGGCTGAGAGTGTCCCCGACACGAGATGTTAGGCCCATGTGTGGCTGAGAGTACATACTAGAACGAGGTATGAGACGCCTGCGTTCGAAGGACATTCCTATGCTGAGGATACAGTTGTCGAGACGTGGACCTGATGAGGCTACATGGGAGACTGAGGATAGTATCCAGAGGAACTATCCAGAGTTTTATGTTGAGTTAGATGCACCAGTAGGGTCGCCGAGTAGATCTTAGTACTACCTTGGTGAGTATTATGTGCTTATATGCTATGATGTGTTTATTTTCATACTTGCTTTGATGTGATATATGATCTTATTAGATCTTGTTGTACTAGTATGATTGTTGTTTATAGCTGGAGATGGTTCTTTCCTCCATGCTATTGTGATGCTGGTTGACTAGAGATGGTTTTCCTCTATGCCGGGATAGTGTTGTGCTGGAGTTGATGGTTTCCTCCATGCTTATGTTTGAGGTTATAGAGAGAGTGGTACCTCAGCTTATGAGTCCGAGTGGGTTGAGAGTTTTACAAGTTTCGGGACGAAACTTATTTTTAGGGGGGTGAGATGTAAGAGCCTTAGTCTTTTGGACCGAGTTTCCCTAGCCGAGATTTAGCTTTGGCCGAGATCGACCTTAGCCGCCCCGCGGGCATGTGTGCCGCCCCAGCGGGTTCCCGCTCCGCAGCCCAGTGAACCGCCCCGCGGTTTCCTGCGGCTGCAGCCGGTTTTGTTGACCGGTTGACTCGTGCTTTACTCTTTTCCCTTACTTCTTACCTTACTGAGCAAGGGTTTCACTTCACTTCTCATTCCCAATCCAACCTTTCACGTCCTCCTTGCTTCTTCTTCCTCCTTCTTGAGCTTGATCTTGGATTCCTTAGAGTTGGAAGAGTTTTGTGTGGCTTTTTGGTGGTTGTTGATGAGTTAATGTGCATTGCTGAGCTTGGAAGCCAACTGAGGTGTTAGTGGTGGTCAGTTCTTGTTAGGCCACAGTTGTGGTAAGCTCCCTCCTTCTTCTTCTCTTCTTTCTTCCTTTGATTCTTTCCACTTAGCTTAGGATTAGATGTTTGATCATAGATTAATGTTAGTATATGAATGTATGTGCATGTGTATGATTTTGGTTGAGAGAAGACGTGATTTGATCACGTGAAAAGCTGAAGAAGAGTCGCGGGATCACGTTTTGCACCGTCGCCGCCCCCGCGTCTGGAAGCCGCCGCCCCTGCGGAAGTGTGCCGCAGCGCCGCGCCGTGCCTGCGTTGCCTGCGGCCTTTGTCACCGCACCTGCGGCTGAGCCCTGCCGCGCCTGCGGGTTACCTTGTTCCGCCCTGCATCTCTTGTGTCACGCAGGTGCGTCTTGTCCGGGTCTACCTAGAGTTAGGTAGATCCTTTCCTTTCCTAGTATGAGCGGTAGTAGCATGCTAGGTATATGTTGAGGATAGATGGTTGATGAGTATGTTTCGTTATGCCTTGTTGCTACGCAGTGTTATCCTCTAGATTGGAGTGGACCGTGTTTGAGGGTTGATCGAGTTAAGACGACTACGAGGTTGAGGTAAGTCCATAGGACTTACTTAGTTGTCATCCCTATATTGGATGTGTGCATGAGTGGTGTGTGGTATATGCTTGATAGCATGCGTTATGGTTTATTACCGATCTATGGTATATTGCTTGCCCATTGTAGGGCCGTGATAACTTGCCCTTTCATCCCGCCAGGAGTTTGGGAGGTTCTCTGTAGGCAGGCCAGACCTGGTAAACGGTTCGGGCACTCTCCATTCCTTAGGGTACACGGGGAGGTGTTCCAGGCACCATTCCAGCTGGCTATTGGACCCAGAGGCAAGATTATATATTCCTCGTGTCACATATGTTTATATATATATATATATATATATATATATATATATATATATATATATATATATATATATATATATATATATATATATATATATATATATACGAATTGAGTGTTGGACTTTATAAAGATAATGAACCGGGTAAATGTGTGATAGCATGTTGACGTGTTTAGCATTCTTTAATGTGTGTATGTGCTCTGCATTTCTTATATATGTGTATGGTTAGTTAATGGTTTTATTACCGTGTTGTAGATCCTTTGTAGGATAGGAGAGTTGTAGAGTGATCCAGAGTGGGTGATCTGCTGAGGGCTCCGTACACTGGGGCGTTATCGGGGATATGGGACCTTTTTGTTGTACAGTGTTGTTTTATTTGTACTCAGCGGTACTTTTGTATAACCTTTTGAGATATATATATATATATATATATATATATATATATATCAGTTTCATGTTTTGTATTTAATCTATGTGTGCCTTGTTGTAAGATTCAGTGAACTTGTTGTCAGGATAGGGTCAAGATCCATTGTGAGATCCTAGCCCAGTAGCACCTCGAGTCCTACGGATTTGGGGTGTTACATAACTACTAATTTTTCAATCAAATTGATTTAATAACAAGTAAAACTTATAAGAAAACTAACCTTCACCTTGATTTAGAGCAACCCACACTCCAGCGGGTCGAGAGTCTAGAAAGGAAGCAGCGACAGCCGACAGGCCATAGGCGGGATGACGAGAGGAGGGGAGCGGCACTGTGGTCTATGGAGGCGAGGCGGGCGGGCGAACAAAGGAGCAAGCCGAGCGGCATTTCGAAGGTGAAGGGCGGGATGGAGTTGAGGGCTCAGACAACGAGAGGAAGCGAGGAGGGAGCGGCATTGCGGAGGCGAGGCAGGCGAGCAGAGGAGCGGCACTGCGGGAGGCGAGCAGCGACGAGCAGCAGGGAGAAGCTTCATATGAGAGGAGGCGAGGAACGGCCATCGAAACCGAGGGAGACGACAGACGAGGCGTGCCTGGAGCGGGAGAGGAGGCAAAAAAAACCCTGCTTTTTTCATTCTCATCAAAACGACGTCGTTTTGATGGAGGGCTTTTTATTTTTTTTTTTATTTTTTTTTACACTACACCACACGTGTAAGGAGGGGCACGGTCCCCTCCCTTACCCCCTTTAAATCCGCCACTGTACATCGATGATGTCACCATGATTGTAACTCCGTACATAAGAAAGTTTTTGATTCATCACATCAAACGGGCATTGTGGTGTGAGAACTTTATTGTCACTTCAAGCTAAGGTCACCCTATGTAGAACACATAGTGTAGTTGATACTACATTAAGTCATATACATACAAGCAACATATATAATCTATCCAACGTGATAGATCGGGCATGTCGGGCTCATTAAGCCTTAGAACTACGGGGACTAGTCACACATACCTTAAAATAAGCAGACAATGAAATTATTGAATAACAGATTGAGCCATCATCCGACCTAGGTGTACAAAGTTTCAGTGAAAGCTTCGTCAAATGCTGAAAATGATATAACTACGTAATGGCTAAAAAATCTTATTTATAGGGTCTAGAAACAACGCAGTAAAGCAAAACGTTGAAGTGGATTGGTTGAGCACATGTGCAGTCTTGCAACCTCATGGCCAAGGATATGGGATTGGTCCAAAAATGATCCAAGATTATCTCACCAACATGGTTGATCATTTTGGGTCAAATGCAGAAGCGGGGAATAAGCTATTGTGCGATGTGGGCCCGGTCGACCACTCTTGAATTTTCTCCTGATGTTCTTCTCTTCATTTTCCACCTTCAGTCATCTCGCAATGATCTTAGACTATGATTACTGAAAGGAAGCCCTTTGTGTGAATTAGAACATTTAGTGATAAATATATCATTTTAGATCCGCAAATGCCTTGAATGATAGCAATTACATAAACCAAAATGATATGTTATATTAAGCTGAAAAGGATAGAGAATGGGATATTGATGATGGTAAAAGACTTTAATTCGAATATTATCAAATACCTCATACTTGAACACACTTGTCATAAGACGAATAATGTATCACTAGTTTGTACCATCAAGGTTCTTGATAAAGAAAAAAATCTAGATGCATTTAAGTAACCATTTTTTAAGTCGTTCATCCAAAACCCCTAATTTCCAAGCGTTTTAGCCTATTTTTGGCCCCGAAAACGTCACCATAGGCCCGATGGACCTATATGGGAGGTTAGTCTCGTCCACGGTCGTTTTCATATATCGTACCCATTCCGACATCCGGCGCAAAGTTACGCCTAAAAAACCGTGACTACAAGAACTCACGGTATATTCTAGCCATTTTTTCCCTACGGAACTTACATATATAACCTTTTTTTCTTCAATCATATAATAGCTTGCCTCAAATGATTTCAAAACGACTATTTACATGCCTCATTTCGACGGCTCGAGCCAAAAGTTATATCCATTTAAGTGCTTAAACGTTCGGTTACCAATGCAAAGAAGTTCATTAATTTCTTAGACGGTTCGGTTTTGGCGGTCAAGCTAGCTTAAGGGGAGCATGGAGGCAGATACAGAAGTACGGGAAGGTGGCATAAGTAGACGGGTGCGATCATACCAGCACTAATGCACCGGATCCCATCAGAACTCCGAAGTTAAGCGTGCTTGGGCGAGAGTAGTACTAGGATGGGTGACCTCCTGGGAAGTCCTCGTGTTGCACCCCTCTTTTTGCGTTTTTGTTTTAATTAGTTTAAATCTTCTCTCGATATATACACGCTACGGTAGCCTCTGTTTAGATTTATTACCTAACGTAAGGGGGAAAAAAAACTTTAATATTTTAATATTAAAAATAAAGTTAGATTTATTACCTAACGTAAGGGGGAAAAAAACTTTAATATTTTAATATTAAAAATAAAAAATTAAGAATTAACGGTCTACGAATAACGGAATTAGTTTGCGGTAAGATACGTTCGTTAGAAAAACTATAAATTAAAGGCTCGTAGTACGAGGTTGTTACGGTTTCGTAATAGGATAGGTAAGAGGGCTAAAACTGTTTGGTCGGATTTAATTAACGGTTAGCGGCAAAAGCAGACGGTTCGGTTTTGGCGGTCAAGCTAGCTTAAGGGGAGCATGGAGGCAGATACAGAAGTACGGGAAGGTGGCATAAGTAGACGGGTGCGATCATACCAGCACTAATGCACCGGATCCCATCAGAACTCCGAAGTTAAGCGTGCTTGGCGAGAGTAGTACTAGATGGGTGACCTCCTGGGAAGTCCTCGTGTTGCAGCCCCTCTTTTTGCGTTTTTGTTTTAATTAGTTTAAATCTTCTCTCGATATATACACGCTACGGTAGCCTCTGTTTAGATTTATTACCTAACGTAAGGGGAAAAAAAACTTTAATATTTTAATATTAAAAATAAAGTAATTAAGATTAACGGTCTACGAATAACGGAATTAGTTTGCGGTAAGATACGTTCGTTAGAAAAACTATAAATTAAAGGCTCGTAGTACGAGGTTGTTACGGTTTCGTAATAGGATAGGTAAGAGGCCTAAAACTGTTTGGTCGGATTTAATTAACGGTTAGCGGCAAAAGCAGACGGTTCGGTTTTGGCGGTCAGCTAGCTTAAGGGGAGCATGGAGGCAGATACAGAAGTACGGGAAGGGGCATAAGTAGACGGGTGCGATCATACCAGCACTAATGCACCGGATCCATCAGAACTCCGAAGTTAAGCGTGCTTGGGCGAGAGTAGTACTAGGATGGGTGACCTCCTGGGAAGTCCTCGTGTTGCACCCCTCTTTTTGCGTTTTTGTTTTAATTAGTTTAAATCTTCTCTCGATATATACACGCTACGGGTAGCCTCTGTTTAGATTTATTACCTAACGTAAGGGGGAAAAAAACTTTAATATTTTAATATTAAAAATAAAGTAATTAAGAATTAACGGTCTACGAATAACGGAATTAGTTTGCGGTAAGATACGTTCGTTAGAAAAACTATAAATTAAAGGCTCGTAGTACGAGGTTGTTACGGTTTCGTAATAGGATAGGTAAGAGGGCCTAAAACTGTTTGGTCGGATTTAATTAACGTTAGCGGCAAAAGCAGACGGTTCGTTTTGGCGGTCAAGCTAGCTTAAGGGGAGCATGGAGGCAGATACAGAAGTACGGGAAGGTGGCATAAGTAGACGGGTGCGATCATACCAGCACTAATGCACCGGATCCCATCAGAACTCCGAAGTTAAGCGTGCTTGGGCGAGAGTAGTACTAGGATGGGTGACCTCCTGGGAAGTCCTCGTGTTGCACCCCTCTTTTTGCGTTTTTGTTTTAATTAGTTTAAATCTCTCTCGATATATACACGCTACGGTAGCCTCTGTTTAGATTTATTACCTAACGTAAGGGGAAAAAAAACTTTAATATTTTAATATTAAAAATAAAGTAATTAAGAATTAACGGTCTACGAATAACGGAATTAGTTTGCGTAAGATACGTTCGTTAGAAAAACTATAAATTAAAGGCTCGTAGTACGAGGTTGTTACGGTTTCGTAATAGGATAGGTAAGAGGGCCTAAAACTGTTTGGTCGGATTTAATTAACGGTTAGCGGCAAAAGCAGACGGTTCGGTTTTGGCGGTCAAGCTAGCTTAAGGGGAGCATGGAGGCAGATACAGAAGTACGGGAAGGTGGCATAAGTAGGGGATCATACCAGCACTAATGCACCGGATCCCATCAGAACTCCGAAGTTAAGCGTGCTTGGGCGAGAGTAGTACTAGGATGGGTGACCTCCTGGGAAGTCCTCGTGTTGCACCCCTCTTTTTGCGTTTTTGTTTTAATTAGTTTAAATCTTCTCTCGATATATACACGCTACGGTAGCCTCTGTTTAGATTTATTACCTAACGTAAGGGGGAAAAAAAACTTTAATATTTTAATATTAAAAATAAAGTAATTAAGAATTAACGGTCTACGAATAACGGAATTAGTTTGCGGTAAGATACGTTCGTTAGAAAAACTATAAATTAAAGGCTCGTAGTACGAGGTTGTTACGGTTTCGTAATAGGATAGGTAAGAGGGCCTAAAACTGTTTGGTCGGATTTAATTAACGGTTAGCGGCAAAAGCAGACGGTTCGGTTTTGGCGGTCAAGCTAGCTTAAGGGGAGCATGGAGGCAGATACAGAAGTACGGGAAGGTGGCATAAGTAGACGGGTGCGATCATACCAGCACTAATGCACCGGATCCCATCAGAACTCCGAAGTTAAGCGTGCTTGGGCGAGAGTAGTACTAGGATGGGTGACCTCCTGGGAAGTCCTCGTGTTGCACCCCTCTTTTTGCGTTTTTGTTTTAATTAGTTTAAATCTTCTCTCGATATATACACGCTACGGTAGCCTCTGTTTAGATTTATTACCTAACGTAAGGGGAAAAAAACTTTAATATTTTAATATTAAAAATAAAGTAATTAAGAATTAACGGTCTACGAATAACGGAATTAGTTTGCGGTAAGATACGTTCGTTAGAAAAACTATAAATTAAAGGCTCGTAGTACGAGGTTGTTACGGTTTCGTAATAGGATAGGTAAGAGGGCTAAAACTGTTTGGTCGGATTTAATTAACGGTTAGCGGCAAAAGCAGACGGTTCGGTTTTGGCGGTCAAGCTAGCTTAAGGGGAGCATGGAGGCAGATACAGAAGTACGGGAAGGTGGCATAAGTAGACGGGTGCGATCATACCAGCACTAATGCACCGGATCCCATCAGAACTCCGAAGTTAAGCGTGCTTGGGCGAGAGTAGTACTAGGATGGGTGACCTCCTGGGAAGTCCTCGTGTTGCACCCCTCTTTTTGCGTTTTTGTTTTAATTAGTTTAAATCTTCTCTCGATATATACACGCTACGGTAGCCTCTGTTTAGATTTATTACCTAACGTAAGGGGGAAAAAAAACTTTAATATTTTAATATTAAAAATAAAGTAATTAAGAATTAACGGTCTACGAATAACGGAATTAGTTTGCGTAAGATACGTTCGTTAGAAAAACTATAAATTAAAGGCTCGTAGTACGAGGGTTGTTACGGTTTCGTAATAGGATAGGTAAGAGGGCCTAAAACTGTTTGGTCGGATTTAATTAACGGTTAGCGGCAAAAGCAGACGGTTCGGTTTTGGCGGTCAAGCTAGCTTAAGGGGAGCATGGAGGCAGATACAGAAGTACGGGAAGGTGGCATAAGTAGACGGGTGCGATCATACCAGCACTAATGCACCGGATCCCATCAGAACTCCGAAGTTAAGCGTGCTTGGGCGAGAGTAGTACTAGGATGGGTGACCTCCTGGGAAGTCCTCGTGTTGCACCCCTCTTTTTGCGTTTTTGTTTTAATTAGTTTAAATCTTCTCTCGATATATACACGCTACGGTAGCCTCTGTTTAGATTTATTACCTAACGTAAGGGGGAAAAAAAACTTTAATATTTTAATATTAAAAATAAAGTAATTAAGAATTAACGGTCTACGAATAACGGAATTAGTTTGCGGTAAGATACGTTCGTTAGAAAAACTATAAATTAAAGGCTCGTAGTACGAGGTTGTTACGGTTTCGTAATAGGATAGGTAAGAGGGCCTAAAACTGTTTGGTCGGATTTAATTAACGGTTAGCGGCAAAAGCAGACGGTTCGGTTTTGGCGGTCAAGCTAGCTTAAGGGGAGCATGGAGGCAGATACAGAAGTACGGGAAGGTGGCATAAGTAGACGGGTGCGATCATACCAGCACTAATGCACCGGATCCCATCAGAACTCCGAAGTTAAGCGTGCTTGGGCGAGAGTAGTACTAGGATGGGTGACCTCCTGGGAAGTCCTCGTGTTGCACCCCTCTTTTTGCGTTTTTGTTTTAATTAGTTTAAATCTTCTCTCGATATATACACGCTACGGTAGCCTCTGTTTTAGATTTATTACCTAACGTAAGGGGGAAAAAAAACTTTAATATTTTAATATTAAAAATAAAGTAATTAAGAATTAACGGTCTACGAATAACGGAATTAGTTTGCGGTAAGATACGTTCGTTAGAAAAACTATAAATTAAAGGCTCGTAGTACGAGGTTGTTACGGTTTCGTAATAGGATAGGTAAGAGGGCCTAAAACTGTTTGGTCGGATTTAATTAACGGTTAGCGGCAAAAGCAGACGGTTCGGTTTTGGCGGTCAAGCTAGCTTAAGGGGAGCATGGAGGCAGATACAGAAGTACGGGAAGGTGGCATAAGTAGACGGGTGCGATCATACCAGCACTAATGCACCGGATCCCATCAGAACTCCGAAGTTAAGCGTGCTTGGGCGAGAGTAGTACTAGGATGGGTGACCTCCTGGGAAGTCCTCGTGTTGCACCCCTCTTTTTGCGTTTTTGTTTTAATTAGTTTAAATCTTCTCTCGATATATACACGCTACGGTAGCCTCTGTTTAGATTTATTACCTAACGTAAGGGGGAAAAAAAACTTTAATATTTTAATATTAAAAATAAAGTAATTAAGAATTAACGGTCTACGAATAACGGAATTAGTTTGCGGTAAGATACGTTCGTTAGAAAAACTATAAATTAAAGGCTCGTAGTACGAGGTTGTTACGGTTTCGTAATAGGATAGGTAAGAGGGCCTAAAACTGTTTGGTCGGATTTAATTAACGGTTAGCGGCAAAAGCAGACGGTTCGGTTTTGGCGGTCAAGCTAGCTTAAGGGGAGCATGGAGGCAGATACAGAAGTACGGGAAGGTGGCATAAGTAGACGGGTGCGATCATACCAGCACTAATGCACCGGATCCCATCAGAACTCCGAAGTTAAGCGTGCTTGGGCGAGAGTAGTACTAGGATGGGTGACCTCCTGGGAAGTCCTCGTGTTGCACCCCTCTTTTTGCGTTTTTGTTTTAATTAGTTTAAATCTTCTCTCGATATATACACGCTACGGTAGCCTCTGTTTAGATTTATTACCTAACGTAAGGGGAAAAAAAACTTTAATATTTTAATATTAAAAATAAAGTAATTAAGAATTAACGGTCTACGAATAACGGAATTAGTTTGCGGTAAGATACGTTCGTTAGAAAAACTATAAATTAAAGGCTCGTAGTACGAGGTTGTTACGGTTTCGTAATAGGATAGGTAAGAGGGCCTAAAACTGTTTGGTCGGATTTAATTAACGGTTAGCGGCAAAAGCAGACGGTTCGGTTTTGGCGGTCAAGCTAGCTTAAGGGGAGCATGGAGGCAGATACAGAAGTACGGGAAGGTGGCATAAGTAGACGGGTGCGATCATACCAGCACTAATGCACCGGATCCCATCAGAACTCCGAAGTTAAGCGTGCTTGGGCGAGAGTAGTACTAGGATGGGTGACCTCCTGGGAAGTCCTCGTGTTGCACCCCTCTTTTTGCGTTTTTGTTTTAATTAGTTTAAATCTTCTCTCGATATATACACGCTACGGTAGCCTCTGTTTAGATTTATTACCTAACGTAAGGGGGAAAAAAAACTTTAATATTTTAATATTAAAAATAAAGTAATTAAGAATTAACGGTCTACGAATAACGGAATTAGTTTGCGGTAAGATACGTTCGTTAGAAAAACTATAAATTAAAGGCTCGTAGTACGAGGTTGTTACGGTTTCGTAATAGGATAGGTAAGAGGGCCTAAAACTGTTTGGTCGGATTTAATTAACGGTTAGCGGCAAAAGCAGACGGTTCGGTTTTGGCGGTCAAGCTAGCTTAAGGGGAGCATGGAGGCAGATACAGAAGTACGGGAAGGTGGCATAAGTAGACGGGTGCGATCATACCAGCACTAATGCACCGGATCCCATCAGAACTCCGAAGTTAAGCGTGCTTGGGCGAGAGTAGTACTAGGATGGGTGACCTCCTGGGAAGTCCTCGTGTTGCACCCCTCTTTTTGCGTTTTTGTTTTAATTAGTTTAAATCTTCTCTCGATATATACACGCTACGGTAGCCTCTGTTTAGATTTATTACCTAACGTAAGGGGAAAAAAAACTTTAATATTTTAATATTAAAAATAAAGTAATTAAGAATTAACGGTCTACGAATAACGGAATTAGTTTGCGGTAAGATACGTTCGTTAGAAAAACTATAAATTAAAGGCTCGTAGTACGAGGTTGTTACGGTTTCGTAATAGGATAGGTAAGAGGGCCTAAAACTGTTTGGTCGGATTTAATTAACGGTTAGCGGCAAAAGCAGACGGTTCGGTTTTGGCGGTCAAGCTAGCTTAAGGGGAGCATGGAGGCAGATACAGAAGTACGGGAAGGTGGCATAAGTAGACGGGTGCGATCATACCAGCACTAATGCACCGGATCCCATCAGAACTCCGAAGTTAAGCGTGCTTGGGCGAGAGTAGTACTAGGATGGGTGACCTCCTGGGAAGTCCTCGTGTTGCACCCTCTTTTTGCGTTTTTGTTTTAATTAGTTTAAATCTTCTCTCGATATATACACGCTACGGTAGCCTCTGTTTAGATTTATTACCTAACGTAAGGGGGAAAAAAAACTTTAATATTTTAATATTAAAAATAAAGTAATTAAGAATTAACGGTCTACGAATAACGGAATTAGTTTGCGGTAAGATACGTTCGTTAGAAAAACTATAAATTAAAGGCTCGTAGTACGAGGTTGTTACGGTTTCGTAATAGGATAGGTAAGAGGGCCTAAAACTGTTTGGTCGGATTTAATTAACGGTTAGCGCAAAAGCAGACGGTTCGGTTTGGCGGTCAAGCTAGCTTAAGGGGAGCATGGAGGCAGATACAGAAGTACGGGAAGGGCATAAGTAGACGGGTGCGATCATACCAGCACTAATGCACCGGATCCCATCAGAACTCCGAAGTTAAGCGTGCTTGGGCGAGAGTAGTACTAGGATGGGTGACCTCCTGGGAAGTCCTCGTGTTGCACCCTCTTTTTGCGTTTTTGTTTTAATTAGTTTAAATCTTCTCTCGATATATACACGCTACGGTAGCCTCTGTTTAGATTTATTACCTAACGTAAGGGGGAAAAAAAACTTTAATATTTTAATATTAAAAATAAAGTAATTAAGAATTAACGGTCTACGAATAACGGAATTAGTTTGCGGTAAGATACGTTCGTTAGAAAAACTATAAATTAAAGGCTCGTAGTACGAGGTTGTTACGGTTTCGTAATAGGATAGGTAAGAGGGCCTAAAACTGTTTGGTCGGATTTAATTAACGGTTAGCGGCAAAAGCAGACGGTTCGGTTTTGGCGGTCAAGCTAGCTTAAGGGGAGCATGGAGGCAGATACAGAAGTACGGGAAGGTGGCATAAGTAGACGTGCGATCATACCAGCACTAATGCACCGGATCCCATCAGAACTCCGAAGTTAAGCGTGCTTGGGCGAGAGTAGTACTAGGATGGGTGACCTCCTGGGAAGTCCTCGTGTTGCACCCCTCTTTTTGCGTTTTTGTTTTAATTAGTTAAATCTTCTCTCGATATATACACGCTACGGTAGCCTCTGTTTAGATTTATTACCTAACGTAAGGGGAAAAAAAACTTTAATATTTTAATATAAAAATAAAGTAATTAAGAATTAACGGTCTACGAATAACGGAATTAGTTTGCGGTAAGATACGTTCGTTAGAAAAACTATAAATTAAAGGCTCGTAGTACGAGGTTGTTACGGTTTCGTAATAGGATAGGTAAGAGGGCCTAAAACTGTTTGGTCGGATTTAATTAACGGTTAGCGGCAAAAGCAGACGGTTCGGTTTTGGCGGTCAAGCTAGCTTAAGGGGAGCATGGAGGCAGATACAGAAGTACGGGAAGGTGGCATAAGTAGACGGGTGCGATCATACCAGCACTAATGCACCGGATCCCATCAGAACTCCGAAGTTAAGCGTGCTTGGGCGAGAGTAGTACTAGGATGGGTGACCTCCTGGGAAGTCCTCGTGTTGCACCCCTCTTTTTGCGTTTTTGTTTTAATTAGTTTAAATCTTCTCTCGATATATACACGCTACGGTAGCCTCTGTTTAGATTTATTACCTAACGTAAGGGGAAAAAAAACTTAATATTTAATATTAAAAATAAAGTAATTAAGAATTAACGGTCTACGAATAACGGAATTAGTTTGCGGTAAGATACGTTCGTTAGAAAAACTATAATTAAAGGCTCGTAGTACGAGGTTGTTACGGTTTCGTAATAGGATAGGTAAGAGGGCTAAAACTGTTTGGTCGGATTTAATTAACGGTTAGCGGCAAAAGCAGACGGTTCGGTTTTGGCGGTCAAGCTAGCTTAAGGGGAGCATGGAGGCAGATACAGAAGTACGGGAAGGTGGCATAAGTAGACGGGATCAACAGCACTAATGCACCGATCCCATCAGAACTCCGAAGTTAAGCGTGCTTGGGCGAGAGTAGTACTAGGATGGGTGACCTCCTGGAAGTCCTCGTGTTGCACCCCTCTTTTTGCGTTTTTGTTTTAATTAGTTTAAATCTTCTCTCGATATATACACGCTACGGTAGCCTCTGTTAGATTTATTACCTAACGTAAGGGGAAAAAAAACTTTAATATTTTAATATTAAAAATAAAGTAATTAAGAATTAACGGTCTACGAATAACGGAATTAGTTTGCGGTAAGATACGTTCGTATGAAAAAACTATAAATTAAAGGCTCGTAGTACGAGGTTGTTACGGTTTCGTAATAGGATAGGTAAGAGGCTTAAAACTGTTTGGTCGGATTTAATTAACGGTTAGCGGCAAAAGCAGACGGTTCGGTTTTGGCGGTCAAGCTAGCTTAAGGGGAGCATGGAGGCAGATACAGAAGTAGGGAAGGTGGCATAAGTAGACGGGTGCGATCATACCAGCACTAATGCACCGGATCCCATCAGAACTCCGAAGTTAAGCGTGCTTGGGCGAGAGTAGTACTAGGATGGGTGACCTCCTGGGAAGTCCTCGTGTTGCACCCTCTTTTTGCGTTTTTGTTTAATTAGTTTAAATCTTCTCTCGATATATACACGCTACGGTAGCGCTCTGTTTAGATTTATTAGCCTAACGTAAGGGGGAAAAAAACTTTAAATATTTTATATTAAAAAAATAAAATAATTAAGAATTAACGGTCTACGAATAACGGAATTAGTTTGCGGTAAATACGTTCGTTAGAAAAACTATAAATTAAAGGCTCGTAGTACGAGGTTGTTACGGTTTCGTAATAGGATAGGTAAGAGGGCTTAAAACTGTTTGGTCGGATTTAATTAACGGTTAGCGGCAAAAGCAGACGGTTCGGTTTTGGCGGTCAAGCTAGCTTAAGGGGAGCATGGAGGCAGATACAGAAGTACGGGAAGGTGGCATAAGTAGACGGGTGCGATCATACCAGCACTAATGCACCGGATCCCATCAGAACTCCGAAGTTAAGCGTGCTTGGCGAGAGTAGTACTAGGATGGGTGACCTCCTGGGAAGTCCTCGTGTTGCACCCCTCTTTTTGCGTTTTTGTTTAATTAGTTTAAATCTTCTCTCGATATATACACGCTACGGTAGCCTCTGTTTAGATTTATTACCTAACGTAAGGGGGAAAAAAAACTTTAATATTTTAATATTAAAAATAAAGTAATTAAGAATTAACGGTCTACGAATAACGGAATTAGTTTGCGGTAAGATACGTTCGTTAGAAAAACTATAAATTAAAGGCTCGTAGTACGAGGTTGTTACGGTTTCGTAATAGGATAGGTAAGAGGGCTTAAAACTGTTTGGTCGGATTTAATTAACGGTTAGCGGCAAAAGCAGACGGTTCGGTTTTGGCGGTCAAGCTAGCTTAAGGGGAGCATGGAGGCAGATACAGAAGTACGGGAAGGTGGCATAAGTAGACGGGTGCGATCATACCAGCACTAATGCACCGGATCCCATCAGAACTCCGAAGTTAAGCGTGCTTGGGCGAGAGTAGTACTAGGATGGGTGACCTCCTGGGAAGTCCTCGTGTTGCACCCCTCTTTTTGCGTTTTTTTTTTAATTAGTTTAAATCTTCTCTCGATATATACACGCTACGGTAGCCTCTGTTTAGATTTATTACCTAACGTAAGGGGGAAAAAAACTTTAATATTTTAATATTAAAAAAAAATAATTAAGAATTAACGGTCTACGAATAACGGAATTAGTTTGCGGTAAGATACGTTCGTTAGAAAAACTATAAATTAAAGGCTCGTAGTACGAGGTTGTTACGGTTTCGTAATAGGATAGGTAAGAGGGCTTAAAACTGTTTGGTCGGATTTAATTAACGGTTAGCGGCAAAAGCAGACGGTTCGGTTTTGGCGGTCAAGCTAGCTTAAGGGAGCATGGAGGCAGATACAGAAGTACGGGAAGGTGGCATAAGTAGACGGGTGCGATCATACCAGCACTAATGCACCGGATCCCATCAGAACTCCGAAGTTAAGCGTGCTTGGGCGAGAGTAGTACTAGGATGGGTGACCTCCTGGGAAGTCCTCGTGTTGCACCCCTCTTTTTGCGTTTTTGTTTTAATTAGTTTAAATCTTCTCTCGATATATACACGCTACGGTAGCCTCTGTTTAGATTTATTACCTAACGTAAGGGGAAAAAAAAAACTTTAATATTTTAATATTAAAAATAAAATAATTTAAGAATTAACGGTCTACGAATAACGGAATTAGTTTGCGGTAAAGATACGTTCGTTAGAAAAACTATAAATTAAAGGCTCGTAGTACGAGGTTGTTACGGTTTCGTAATAGGATAGGTAAGAGGGCTTAAAACTGTTTGGTCGGATTTAATTAACGGTTAGCGGCAAAAGCAGACGGTTCGGTTTTGGCGGTCAAGCTAGCTTAAGGGGAGCATGGAGGCAGATACACAAGTACGGGAAGGTGGCATAAGTAGACGGGTGCGATCATACCAGCACTAATGCAGCCGGATCCCATCAGAACTCCGAAGTTAAGCGTGCTTGGGCGAGAGTAGTACTAGGATGGGTGACCTCCTGGGAAGTCCTCGTGTTGCACCCCTCTTTTTGCGTTTTTGTTTTAATTAGTTTAAATCTTCTCTCGATATATACACGCTACGGTAGCCTCTGTTTAGATTTATTACCTAACGTAAGGGGAAAAAAAAACTTTAATATTTTAATATTAAAAAATAAAATAATTAAGAATTAACGGTCTACGAATAACGGAATTAGTTTGCGGTAAGATACGTTCGTTAGAAAAACTATAAATTAAAGGCTCGTAGTACGAGGTTGTTACGGTTTCGTAATAGGATAGGTAAGAGGGCTTAAAACTGTTTGGTCGGATTTAATTAACGGTTAGCGGCAAAAGCAGACGGTTCGGTTTTGGCGGTCAAGCTAGCTTAAGGGGAGCATGGAGGCAGATACAGAAGTACGGGAAGGTGGCATAAGTAGACGGGTGCGATCATACCAGCACTAATGCACCGGATCCCATCAGAACTCCGAAGTTAAGCGTGCTTGGGCGAGAGTAGTACTAGGATGGGTGACCTCCTGGGAAGTCCTCGTGTTGCACCCCTCTTTTTGCGTTTTTGTTTTAATTAGTTTAAATCTTCTCTCGATATATACACGCTACGGTAGCCTCTGTTTAGATTTATTACCTAACGTAAGGGGGAAAAAAAACTTTAATATTTTAATATTAAAAATAAAGTAATTAAGAATTAACGGTCTACGAATAACGGAATTAGTTTGCGGTAAGATACGTTCGTTAGAAAAACTATAAATTAAAGGCTCGTAGTACGAGGTTGTTACGGTTTCGTAATAGGATAGGTAAGAGGGCTAAAAAACTGTTTGGTCGGATTTAATTAACGGTTAGCGGCAAAAGCAGACGGTTCGGTTTTGGCGGTCAAGCTAGCTTAAGGGGAGCATGGAGGCAGATACAGAAAGTACGGGAAGGTGGCATAAGTAGACGGGTGCGATCATACCAGCACTAATGCACCGGATCCCATCAGAACTCCGAAGTTAAGCGTGCTTGGGCGAGAGTAGTACTAGGATGGGTGACCTCCTGGGAAGTCCTCGTGTTGCACCCCTCTTTTTGCGTTTTTGTTTTAATTAGTTTAAATCTTCTCTCGATATATACACGCTACGGTAGCCTCTGTTTAGATTTATTACCTAACGTAAGGGGGAAAAAAAACTTTAATATTTTAATATTAAAAATAAAATAATTAAGAATTAACGGTCTACGAATAACGGAATTAGTTTGCGTAAAGATACGTTCGTTAGAAAAACTATAAATTAAAGGCTCGTAGTACGAGGTTGTTACGGTTTCGTAATAGGATAGGTAAGAGGGCTTAAAACTGTTTGGTCGGATTTAATTAACGGTTAGCGGCAAAAGCAGACGGTTCGGTTTTGGCGGTCAAGCTAGCTTAAGGGGAGCATGGAGGCAGATACAGAAGTACGGGAAGGTGGCATAAGTAGACGGGTGCGATCATACCAGCACTAATGCACCGGATCCCATCAGAACTCCGAAGTTAAGCGTGCTTGGGCGAGAGTAGTACTAGGATGGGTGACCTCCTGGGAAGTCCTCGTGTTGCACCCCTCTTTTTGCGTTTTTGTTTTAATTAGTTTAAATCTTCTCTCGATATATACACGCTACGGTAGCCTCTGTTTAGATTTATTACCTAACGTAAGGGGGAAAAAAAACTTTAATATTTTAATATTAAAAATAAAATAATTAAGAATTAACGGTCTACGAATAACGGAATTAGTTTGCGGTAAGATACGTTCGTTAGAAAAACTATAAATTAAAGGCTCGTAGTACGAGGTTGTTACGGTTTCGTAATAGGATAGGTAAGAGGGCTAAAAAACTGTTTGGTCGGATTTAATTAACGGTTAGCGGCAAAAGCAGACGGTTCGGTTTTGGCGGTCAAGCTAGCTTAAGGGGAGCATGGAGGGCAGATACAGAAGTACGGGAAGGTGGCATAAGTAGACGGGTGCGATCATACCAGCACTAATGCACCGGATCCCATCAGAACTCCGAAGTTAAGCGTGCTTGGGCGAGAGTAGTACTAGGATGGGTGACCTCCTGGGAAGTCCTCGTGTTGCACCCCTCTTTTTGCGTTTTTGTTTTAATTAGTTTAAATCTTCTCTCGATATATACACGCTACGGTAGCCTCTGTTTAGATTTATTACCTAATAGGATAGGTAAGAGGGCCTAAAACTGTTTGGTCGGATTTAATTAACGGTTAGCGGCAAAAGCAGACGGTTCGGTTTTGGCGGTCAAGCTAGCTTAAGGGGAGCATGGAGGCAGATACAGAAGTACGGGAAGGTGGCATAAGTAGACGGGTGCGATCATACAGCACTAATGCACCGGATCCCATCAGAACTCCGAAGTTAAGCGTGCTTGGGCGAGAGTAGTACTAGGATGGGTGACCTCCTGGGAAGTCCTCGTGTTGCACCCCTCTTTTTGCGTTTTTGTTTTAATTAGTTTAAATCTTCTCTCGATATATACACGCTACGGTAGCCTCTGTTTAGATTTATTACCTAACGTAAGGGGGAAAAAAAACTTTAATATTTTAATATTAAAAATAAAGTAATTAAGAATTAACGGTCTACGAATAACGGAATTAGTTTGCGGTAAGATACGTTCGTTAGAAAAACTATAAATTAAAGGCTCGTAGTACGAGGTTGTTACGGTTTCGTAATAGGATAGGTAAGAGGGCCTAAAACTGTTTGGTCGGATTTAATTAACGGTTAGCGGCAAAAGCAGACGGTTCGGTTTTGGCGGTCAAGCTAGCTTAAGGGGAGCATGGAGGCAGATACAGAAGTACGGGAAGGTGGCATAAGTAGACGGGTGCGATCATACCAGCACTAATGCACCGGATCCCATCAGAACTCCGAAGTTAAGCGTGCTTGGGCGAGAGTAGTACTAGGATGGGTGACCTCCTGGGAAGTCCTCGTGTTGCACCCCTCTTTTTGCGTTTTTGTTTTAATTAGTTTAAATCTTCTCTCGATATATACACGCTACGGTAGCCTCTGTTTAGATTTATTACCTAACGTAAGGGGGAAAAAAAACTTTAATATTTTAATATTAAAAATAAAGTAATTAAGAATTAACGGTCTACGAATAACGGAATTAGTTTGCGGTAAGATACGTTCGTTAGAAAAACTATAAATTAAAGGCTCGTAGTACGAGGTTGTTACGGTTTCGTAATAGGATAGGTAAGAGGGCCTAAAACTGTTTGGTCGGATTTAATTAACGGTTAGCGGCAAAAGCAGACGGTTCGGTTTTGGCGGTCAAGCTAGCTTAAGGGGAGCATGGAGGCAGATACAGAAGTACGGGAAGGTGGCATAAGTAGACGGGTGCGATCATACCAGCACTAATGCACCGGATCCCATCAGAACTCCGAAGTTAAGCGTGCTTGGGCGAGAGTAGTACTAGGATGGGTGACCTCCTGGGAAGTCCTCGTGTTGCACCCTCTTTTTGCGTTTTTGTTTTAATTAGTTTAAATCTTCTCTCGATATATACACGCTACGGTAGCCTCTGTTTAGATTTATTACCTAACGTAAGGGGGAAAAAAAACTTTAATATTTTAATATTAAAAATAAAGTAATTAAGAATTAACGGTCTACGAATAACGGAATTAGTTTGCGGTAAGATACGTTCGTTAGAAAAACTATAAATTAAAGGCTCGTAGTACGAGGTTGTTACGGTTTCGTAATAGGATAGGTAAGAGGGCCTAAAACTGTTTGGTCGGATTTAATTAACGGTTAGCGGCAAAAGCAGACGGTTCGGTTTTGGCGGTCAAGCTAGCTTAAGGGGAGCATGGAGGCAGATACAGAAGTACGGGAAGGTGGCATAAGTAGACGGGTGCGATCATACCAGCACTAATGCACCGGATCCCATCAGAACTCCGAAGTTAAGCGTGCTTGGGCGAGAGTAGTACTAGGATGGGTGACCTCCTGGGAAGTCCTCGTGTTGCACCCCTCTTTTTGCGTTTTTGTTTTAATTAGTTTAAATCTTCTCTCGATATATACACGCTACGGTAGCCTCTGTTTAGATTTATTACCTAACGTAAGGGGGAAAAAAAACTTTAATATTTTAATATTAAAAATAAAGTAATTAAGAATTAACGGTCTACGAATAACGGAATTAGTTTGCGGTAAGATACGTTCGTTAGAAAAACTATAAATTAAAGGCTCGTAGTACGAGGTTGTTACGGTTTCGTAATAGGATAGGTAAGAGGGCCTAAAACTGTTTGGTCGGATTTAATTAACGGTTAGCGGCAAAAGCAGACGGTTCGGTTTTGGCGGTCAAGCTAGCTTAAGGGGAGCATGGAGGCAGATACAGAAGTACGGGAAGGTG
This sequence comes from Fagopyrum tataricum, assembly GCA_002319775.1. Taxonomy (NCBI): domain Eukaryota; kingdom Viridiplantae; phylum Streptophyta; class Magnoliopsida; order Caryophyllales; family Polygonaceae; genus Fagopyrum; species Fagopyrum tataricum. The sequence goes on from NCTC01003625.1 coordinate 60,064, forward strand.
GCATAAGTAGACGGGTGCGATCATACCAGCACTAATGCACCGGATCCCATCAGAACTCCGAAGTTAAGCGTGCTTGGGCGAGAGTAGTACTAGGATGGGTGACCTCCTGGGAAGTCCTCGTGTTGCACCCCTCTTTTTGCGTTTTTGTTTTAATTAGTTTAAATCTTCTCTCGATATATAGCTACGGTAGCCTCTGTTTAGATTTATTACCTAACGTAAGGGGGAAAAAAAACTTTAATATTTTAATATTAAAAATAAAGTAATTAAGAATTAACGGTCTACGAATAACGGAATTAGTTTGCGGTAAGATACGTTCGTTAGAAAAACTATAAATTAAAGGCTCGTAGTACGAGGTTGTTACGGTTTCGTAATAGGATAGGTAAGAGGGCCTAAAACTGTTTGGTCGGATTTAATTAACGGTTAGCGGCAAAAGCAGACGGTTCGGTTTTGGCGGTCAAGCTAGCTTAAGGGGAGCATGGAGGCAGATACAGAAGTACGGGAAGGTGGCATAAGTAGACGGGTGCGATCATACCAGCACTAATGCACCGGATCCCATCAGAACTCCGAAGTTAAGCGTGCTTGGGCGAGAGTAGTACTAGGATGGGTGACCTCCTGGGAAGTCCTCGTGTTGCACCCCTCTTTTTGCGTTTTTGTTTTAATTAGTTTAAATCTTCTCTCGATATATACACGCTACGGTAGCCTCTGTTTAGATTTATTACCTAACGTAAGGGGGAAAAAAAACTTTAATATTTTAATATTAAAAATAAAGTAATTAAGAATTAACGGTCTACGAATAACGGAATTAGTTTGCGGTAAGATACGTTCGTTAGAAAAACTATAAATTAAAGGCTCGTAGTACGAGGTTGTTACGGTTTCGTAATAGGATAGGTAAGAGGGCCTAAAACTGTTTGGTCGGATTTAATTAACGGTTAGCGGCAAAAGCAGACGGTTCGGTTTTGGCGGTCAAGCTAGCTTAAGGGGAGCATGGAGGCAGATACAGAAGTACGGGAAGGTGGCATAAGTAGACGGGTGCGATCATACCAGCACTAATGCACCGGATCCCATCAGAACTCCGAAGTTAAGCGTGCTTGGGCGAGAGTAGTACTAGGATGGGTGACCTCCCTGGGAAGTCCTCGTGTTGCACCCCTCTTTTTGCGTTTTTGTTTTAATTAGTTTAAATCTTCTCTCGATATATACACGCTACGGTAGCCTCTGTTTAGATTTATTACCTAACGTAAGGGGGAAAAAAAACTTTAATATTTTAATATTAAAAATAAAGTAATTAAGAATTAACGGTCTACGAATAACGGAATTAGTTTGCGGTAAGATACGTTCGTTAGAAAAACTATAAATTAAAGGCTCGTAGTACGAGGTTGTTACGGTTTCGTAATAGGATAGGTAAGAGGGCCTAAAACTGTTTGGTCGGATTTAATTAACGGTTAGCGGCAAAAGCAGACGGTTCGGTTTTGGCGGTCAAGCTAGCTTAAGGGGAGCATGGAGGCAGATACAGAAGTACGGGAAGGTGGCATAAGTAGACGGGTGCGATCATACCAGCACTAATGCACCGGATCCCATCAGAACTCCGAAGTTAAGCGTGCTTGGGCGAGAGTAGTACTAGGATGGGTGACCTCCTGGGAAGTCCTCGTGTTGCACCCCTCTTTTTGCGTTTTTGTTTTAATTAGTTTAAATCTTCTCTCGATATATACACGCTACGGTAGCCTCTGTTTAGATTTATTACCTAACGTAAGGGGGAAAAAAAACTTTAATATTTTAATATTAAAAATAAAGTAATTAAGAATTAACGGTCTACGAATAACGGAATTAGTTTGCGGTAAGATACGTTCGTTAGAAAAACTATAAATTAAAGGCTCGTAGTACGAGGTTGTTACGGTTTCGTAATAGGATAGGTAAGAGGGCCTAAAACTGTTTGGTCGGATTTAATTAACGGTTAGCGGCAAAAGCAGACGGTTCGGTTTTGGCGGTCAAGCTAGCTTAAGGGGAGCATGGAGGCAGATACAGAAGTACGGGAAGGTGGCATAAGTAGACGGGTGCGATCATACCAGCACTAATGCACCGGATCCCATCAGAACTCCGAAGTTAAGCGTGCTTGGGCGAGAGTAGTACTAGGATGGGTGACCTCCTGGGAAGTCCTCGTGTTGCACCCCTCTTTTTGCGTTTTTGTTTTAATTAGTTTAAATCTTCTCTCGATATATACACGCTACGGTAGCCTCTGTTTAGATTTATTACCTAACGTAAGGGGGAAAAAAAACTTTAATATTTTAATATTAAAAATAAAGTAATTAAGAATTAACGGTCTACGAATAACGGAATTAGTTTGCGGTAAGATACGTTCGTTAGAAAAACTATAAATTAAAGGCTCGTAGTACGAGGTTGTTACGGTTTCGTAATAGGATAGGTAAGAGGGCCTAAAACTGTTTGGTCGGATTTAATTAACGGTTAGCGGCAAAAGCAGACGGTTCGGTTTTGGCGGTCAAGCTAGCTTAAGGGGAGCATGGAGGCAGATACAGAAGTACGGGAAGGTGGCATAAGTAGACGGGTGCGATCATACCAGCACTAATGCACCGGATCCCATCAGAACTCCGAAGTTAAGCGTGCTTGGGCGAGAGTAGTACTAGGATGGGTGACCTCCTGGGAAGTCCTCGTGTTGCACCCCTCTTTTTGCGTTTTTGTTTTAATTAGTTTAAATCTTCTCTCGATATATACACGCTACGGTAGCCTCTGTTTAGATTTATTACCTAACGTAAGGGGGAAAAAAAACTTTAATATTTTAATATTAAAAATAAAGTAATTAAGAATTAACGGTCTACGAATAACGGAATTAGTTTGCGGTAAGATACGTTCGTTAGAAAAACTATAAATTAAAGGCTCGTAGTACGAGGTTGTTACGGTTTCGTAATAGGATAGGTAAGAGGGCCTAAAACTGTTTGGTCGGATTTAATTAACGGTTAGCGGCAAAAGCAGACGGTTCGGTTTTGGCGGTCAAGCTAGCTTAAGGGGAGCATGGAGGCAGATACAGAAGTACGGGAAGGTGGCATAAGTAGACGGGTGCGATCATACCAGCACTAATGCACCGGATCCCATCAGAACTCCGAAGTTAAGCGTGCTTGGGCGAGAGTAGTACTAGGATGGGTGACCTCCTGGGAAGTCCTCGTGTTGCACCCCTCTTTTTGCGTTTTTGTTTTAATTAGTTTAAATCTTCTCTCGATATATACACGCTACGGTAGCCTCTGTTTAGATTTATTACCTAACGTAAGGGGGAAAAAAAACTTTAATATTTTAATATTAAAAATAAAGTAATTAAGAATTAACGGTCTACGAATAACGGAATTAGTTTGCGGTAAGATACGTTCGTTAGAAAAACTATAAATTAAAGGCTCGTAGTACGAGGTTGTTACGGTTTCGTAATAGGATAGGTAAGAGGGCCTAAAACTGTTTGGTCGGATTTAATTAACGGTTAGCGGCAAAAGCAGACGGTTCGGTTTTGGCGGTCAAGCTAGCTTAAGGGGAGCATGGAGGCAGATACAGAAGTACGGGAAGGTGGCATAAGTAGACGGGTGCGATCATACCAGCACTAATGCACCGGATCCCATCAGAACTCCGAAGTTAAGCGTGCTTGGGCGAGAGTAGTACTAGGATGGGTGACCTCCTGGGAAGTCCTCGTGTTGCACCCCTCTTTTTGCGTTTTTGTTTTAATTAGTTTAAATCTTCTCTCGATATATACACGCTACGGTAGCCTCTGTTTAGATTTATTACCTAACGTAAGGGGGAAAAAAAACTTTAATATTTTAATATTAAAAATAAAGTAATTAAGAATTAACGGTCTACGAATAACGGAATTAGTTTGCGGTAAGATACGTTCGTTAGAAAAACTATAAATTAAAGGCTCGTAGTACGAGGTTGTTACGGTTTCGTAATAGGATAGGTAAGAGGGCCTAAAACTGTTTGGTCGGATTTAATTAACGGTTAGCGGCAAAAGCAGACGGTTCGGTTTTGGCGGTCAAGCTAGCTTAAGGGGAGCATGGAGGCAGATACAGAAGTACGGGAAGGTGGCATAAGTAGACGGGTGCGATCATACCAGCACTAATGCACCGGATCCCATCAGAACTCCGAAGTTAAGCGTGCTTGGGCGAGAGTAGTACTAGGATGGGTGACCTCCTGGGAAGTCCTCGTGTTGCACCCCTCTTTTTGCGTTTTTGTTTTAATTAGTTTAAATCTTCTCTCGATATATACACGCTACGGTAGCCTCTGTTTAGATTTATTACCTAACGTAAGGGGGAAAAAAAACTTTAATATTTTAATATTAAAAATAAAGTAATTAAGAATTAACGGTCTACGAATAACGGAATTAGTTTGCGGTAAGATACGTTCGTTAGAAAAACTATAAATTAAAGGCTCGTAGTACGAGGTTGTTACGGTTTCGTAATAGGATAGGTAAGAGGGCCTAAAACTGTTTGGTCGGATTTAATTAACGGTTAGCGGCAAAAGCAGACGGTTCGGTTTTGGCGGTCAAGCTAGCTTAAGGGGAGCATGGAGGCAGATACAGAAGTACGGGAAGGTGGCATAAGTAGACGGGTGCGATCATACCAGCACTAATGCACCGGATCCCATCAGAACTCCGAAGTTAAGCGTGCTTGGGCGAGAGTAGTACTAGGATGGGTGACCTCCTGGGAAGTCCTCGTGTTGCACCCCTCTTTTTGCGTTTTTGTTTTAATTAGTTTAAATCTTCTCTCGATATATACACGCTACGGTAGCCTCTGTTTAGATTTATTACCTAACGTAAGGGGGAAAAAAAACTTTAATATTTTAATATTAAAAATAAAGTAATTAAGAATTAACGGTCTACGAATAACGGAATTAGTTTGCGGTAAGATACGTTCGTTAGAAAAACTATAAATTAAAGGCTCGTAGTACGAGGTTGTTACGGTTTCGTAATAGGATAGGTAAGAGGGCCTAAAACTGTTTGGTCGGATTTAATTAACGGTTAGCGGCAAAAGCAGACGGTTCGGTTTTGGCGGTCAAGCTAGCTTAAGGGGAGCATGGAGGCAGATACAGAAGTACGGGAAGGTGGCATAAGTAGACGGGTGCGATCATACCAGCACTAATGCACCGGATCCCATCAGAACTCCGAAGTTAAGCGTGCTTGGGCGAGAGTAGTACTAGGATGGGTGACCTCCTGGGAAGTCCTCGTGTTGCACCCCTCTTTTTGCGTTTTTGTTTTAATTAGTTTAAATCTTCTCTCGATATATACACGCTACGGTAGCCTCTGTTTAGATTTATTACCTAACGTAAGGGGGAAAAAAAACTTTAATATTTTAATATTAAAAATAAAGTAATTAAGAATTAACGGTCTACGAATAACGGAATTAGTTTGCGGTAAGATACGTTCGTTAGAAAAACTATAAATTAAAGGCTCGTAGTACGAGGTTGTTACGGTTTCGTAATAGGATAGGTAAGAGGGCCTAAAACTGTTTGGTCGGATTTAATTAACGGTTAGCGGCAAAAGCAGACGGTTCGGTTTTGGCGGTCAAGCTAGCTTAAGGGGAGCATGGAGGCAGATACAGAAGTACGGGAAGGTGGCATAAGTAGACGGGTGCGATCATACCAGCACTAATGCACCGGATCCCATCAGAACTCCGAAGTTAAGCGTGCTTGGGCGAGAGTAGTACTAGGATGGGTGACCTCCTGGGAAGTCCTCGTGTTGCACCCCTCTTTTTGCGTTTTTGTTTTAATTAGTTTAAATCTTCTCTCGATATATACACGCTACGGTAGCCTCTGTTTAGATTTATTACCTAACGTAAGGGGGAAAAAAAACTTTAATATTTTAATATTAAAAATAAAGTAATTAAGAATTAACGGTCTACGAATAACGGAATTAGTTTGCGGTAAGATACGTTCGTTAGAAAAACTATAAATTAAAGGCTCGTAGTACGAGGTTGTTACGGTTTCGTAATAGGATAGGTAAGAGGGCCTAAAACTGTTTGGTCGGATTTAATTAACGGTTAGCGGCAAAAGCAGACGGTTCGGTTTTGGCGGTCAAGCTAGCTTAAGGGGAGCATGGAGGCAGATACAGAAGTACGGGAAGGTGGCATAAGTAGACGGGTGCGATCATACCAGCACTAATGCACCGGATCCCATCAGAACTCCGAAGTTAAGCGTGCTTGGGCGAGAGTAGTACTAGGATGGGTGACCTCCTGGGAAGTCCTCGTGTTGCACCCCTCTTTTTGCGTTTTTGTTTTAATTAGTTTAAATCTTCTCTCGATATATACACGCTACGGTAGCCTCTGTTTAGATTTATTACCTAACGTAAGGGGGAAAAAAAACTTTAATATTTTAATATTAAAAATAAAGTAATTAAGAATTAACGGTCTACGAATAACGGAATTAGTTTGCGGTAAGATACGTTCGTTAGAAAAACTATAAATTAAAGGCTCGTAGTACGAGGTTGTTACGGTTTCGTAATAGGATAGGTAAGAGGGCCTAAAACTGTTTGGTCGGATTTAATTAACGGTTAGCGGCAAAAGCAGACGGTTCGGTTTTGGCGGTCAAGCTAGCTTAAGGGGAGCATGGAGGCAGATACAGAAGTACGGGAAGGTGGCATAAGTAGACGGGTGCGATCATACCAGCACTAATGCACCGGATCCCATCAGAACTCCGAAGTTAAGCGTGCTTGGGCGAGAGTAGTACTAGGATGGGTGACCTCCTGGGAAGTCCTCGTGTTGCACCCCTCTTTTTGCGTTTTTGTTTTAATTAGTTTAAATCTTCTCTCGATATATACACGCTACGGTAGCCTCTGTTTAGATTTATTACCTAACGTAAGGGGGAAAAAAAACTTTAATATTTTAATATTAAAAATAAAGTAATTAAGAATTAACGGTCTACGAATAACGGAATTAGTTTGCGGTAAGATACGTTCGTTAGAAAAACTATAAATTAAAGGCTCGTAGTACGAGGTTGTTACGGTTTCGTAATAGGATAGGTAAGAGGGCCTAAAACTGTTTGGTCGGATTTAATTAACGGTTAGCGGCAAAAGCAGACGGTTCGGTTTTGGCGGTCAAGCTAGCTTAAGGGGAGCATGGAGGCAGATACAGAAGTACGGGAAGGTGGCATAAGTAGACGGGTGCGATCATACCAGCACTAATGCACCGGATCCCATCAGAACTCCGAAGTTAAGCGTGCTTGGGCGAGAGTAGTACTAGGATGGGTGACCTCCTGGGAAGTCCTCGTGTTGCACCCCTCTTTTTGCGTTTTTGTTTTAATTAGTTTAAATCTTCTCTCGATATATACACGCTACGGTAGCCTCTGTTTAGATTTATTACCTAACGTAAGGGGGAAAAAAAACTTTAATATTTTAATATTAAAAATAAAGTAATTAAGAATTAACGGTCTACGAATAACGGAATTAGTTTGCGGTAAGATACGTTCGTTAGAAAAACTATAAATTAAAGGCTCGTAGTACGAGGTTGTTACGGTTTCGTAATAGGATAGGTAAGAGGGCCTAAAACTGTTTGGTCGGATTTAATTAACGGTTAGCGGCAAAAGCAGACGGTTCGGTTTTGGCGGTCAAGCTAGCTTAAGGGGAGCATGGAGGCAGATACAGAAGTACGGGAAGGTGGCATAAGTAGACGGGTGCGATCATACCAGCACTAATGCACCGGATCCCATCAGAACTCCGAAGTTAAGCGTGCTTGGGCGGAGTAGTACTAGGATGGGTGACCTCCTGGGAAGTCCTCGTGTTGCACCCCTCTTTTTGCGTTTTTGTTTTAATTAGTTTAAATCTTCTCTCGATATATACACGCTACGGTAGCCTCTGTTTAGATTTATTACCTAACGTAAGGGGGAAAAAAAACTTTAATATTTTAATATTAAAAATAAAGTAATTAAGAATTAACGGTCTACGAATAACGGAATTAGTTTGCGGTAAGATACGTTCGTTAGAAAAACTATAAATTAAAGGCTCGTAGTACGAGGTTGTTACGGTTTCGTAATAGGATAGGTAAGAGGGCCTAAAACTGTTTGGTCGGATTTAATTAACGGTTAGCGGCAAAAGCAGACGGTTCGGTTTTGGCGGTCAAGCTAGCTTAAGGGGAGCATGGAGGCAGATACAGAAGTACGGGAAGGTGGCATAAGTAGACGGGTGCGATCATACCAGCACTAATGCACCGGATCCCATCAGAACTCCGAAGTTAAGCGTGCTTGGGCGAGAGTAGTACTAGGATGGGTGACCTCCTGGGAAGTCCTCGTGTTGCACCCCTCTTTTTGCGTTTTTGTTTTAATTAGTTTAAATCTTCTCTCGATATATACACGCTACGGTAGCCTCTGTTTAGATTTATTACCTAACGTAAGGGGGAAAAAAAACTTTAATATTTTAATATTAAAAATAAAGTAATTAAGAATTAACGGTCTACGAATAACGGAATTAGTTTGCGGTAAGATACGTTCGTTAGAAAAACTATAAATTAAAGGCTCGTAGTACGAGGTTGTTACGGTTTCGTAATAGGATAGGTAAGAGGGCCTAAAACTGTTTGGTCGGATTTAATTAACGGTTAGCGGCAAAAGCAGACGGTTCGGTTTTGGCGGTCAAGCTAGCTTAAGGGGAGCATGGAGGCAGATACAGAAGTACGGGAAGGTGGCATAAGTAGACGGGTGCGATCATACCAGCACTAATGCACCGGATCCCATCAGAACTCCGAAGTTAAGCGTGCTTGGGCGAGAGTAGTACTAGGATGGGTGACCTCCTGGGAAGTCCTCGTGTTGCACCCCTCTTTTTGCGTTTTTGTTTTAATTAGTTTAAATCTTCTCTCGATATATACACGCTACGGTAGCCTCTGTTTAGATTTATTACCTAACGTAAGGGGGAAAAAAACTTTAATATTTTAATATTAAAAATAAAGTAATTAAGAATTAACGGTCTACGAATAACGGAATTAGTTTGCGGTAAGATACGTTCGTTAGAAAAACTATAAATTAAAGGCTCGTAGTACGAGGTTGTTACGGTTTCGTAATAGGATAGGTAAGAGGGCCTAAAACTGTTTGGTCGGATTTAATTAACGGTTAGCGGCAAAAGCAGACGGTTCGGTTTTGGCGGTCAAGCTAGCTTAAGGGGAGCATGGAGGCAGATACAGAAGTACGGGAAGGTGGCATAAGTAGACGGGTGCGATCATACCAGCACTAATGCACCGGATCCCATCAGAACTCCGAAGTTAAGCGTGCTTGGGCGAGAGTAGTACTAGGATGGGTGACCTCCTGGGAAGTCCTCGTGTTGCACCCCTCTTTTTGCGTTTTTGTTTTAATTAGTTTAAATCTTCTCTCGATATATACACGCTACGGTAGCCTCTGTTTAGATTTATTACCTAACGTAAGGGGGAAAAAAAACTTTAATATTTTAATATTAAAAATAAAGTAATTAAGAATTAACGGTCTACGAATAACGGAATTAGTTTGCGGTAAGATACGTTCGTTAGAAAAACTATAAATTAAAGGCTCGTAGTACGAGGTTGTTACGGTTTCGTAATAGGATAGGTAAGAGGGCCTAAAACTGTTTGGTCGGATTTAATTAACGGTTAGCGGCAAAAGCAGACGGTTCGGTTTTGGCGGTCAAGCTAGCTTAAGGGGAGCATGGAGGCAGATACAGAAGTACGGGAAGGTGGCATAAGTAGACGGGTGCGATCATACCAGCACTAATGCACCGGATCCCATCAGAACTCCGAAGTTAAGCGTGCTTGGGCGAGAGTAGTACTAGGATGGGTGACCTCCTGGGAAGTCCTCGTGTTGCACCCTCTTTTTGCGTTTTTGTTTTAATTAGTTTAAATCTTCTCTCGATATATACACGCTACGGTAGCCTCTGTTTAGATTTATTACCTAACGTAAGGGGGAAAAAAAAATTTAATATTTTAATATTAAAAATAAAGTAATTAAGAATTAACGGTCTACGAATAACGGAATTAGTTTGCGGTAAGATACGTTCGTTAGAAAAACTATAAATTAAAGGCTCGTAGTACGAGGTTGTTACGGTTTCGTAATAGGATAGGTAAGAGGGCCTAAAACTGTTTGGTCGGATTTAATTAACGGTTAGCGGCAAAAGCAGACGGTTCGGTTTTGGCGGTCAAGCTAGCTTAAGGGGAGCATGGAGGCAGATACAGAAGTACGGGAAGGTGGCATAAGTAGACGGGTGCGATCATACCAGCACTAATGCACCGGATCCCATCAGAACTCCGAAGTTAAGCGTGCTTGGGCGAGAGTAGTACTAGGATGGGTGACCTCCTGGGAAGTCCTCGTGTTGCACCCCTCTTTTTGCGTTTTTGTTTTAATTAGTTTAAATCTTCTCTCGATATATACACGCTACGGTAGCCTCTGTTTAGATTTATTACCTAACGTAAGGGGGAAAAAAAACTTTAATATTTTAATATTAAAAATAAAGTAATTAAGAATTAACGGTCTACGAATAACGGAATTAGTTTGCGGTAAGATACGTTCGTTAGAAAAACTATAAATAATGCACCGGATCCCATCAGAACTCCGAAGTTAAGCGTGCTTGGGCGAGAGTAGTACTAGGATGGGTGACCTCCTGGGAAGTCCTCGTGTTGCACCCCTCTTTTTGCGTTTTTGTTTTAATTAGTTTAAATCTTCTCTCGATATATACACGCTACGGTAGCCTCTGTTTAGATTTATTACCTAACGTAAGGGGGAAAAAAAACTTTAATATTTTAATATTAAAAATAAAGTAATTAAGAATTAACGGTCTACGAATAACGGAATTAGTTTGCGGTAAGATACGTTCGTTAGAAAAACTATAAATTAAAGGCTCGTAGTACGAGGTTGTTACGGTTTCGTAATAGGATAGGTAAGAGGGCCTAAAACTGTTTGGTCGGATTTAATTAACGGTTAGCGGCAAAAGCAGACGGTTCGGTTTTGGCGGTCAAGCTAGCTTAAGGGGAGCATGGAGGCAGATACAGAAGTACGGGAAGGTGGCATAAGTAGACGGGTGCGATCATACCAGCACTAATGCACCGGATCCCATCAGAACTCCGAAGTTAAGCGTGCTTGGGCGAGAGTAGTACTAGGATGGGTGACCTCCTGGGAAGTCCTCGTGTTGCACCCCTCTTTTTGCGTTTTTGTTTTAATTAGTTTAAATCTTCTCTCGATATATACACGCTACGGTAGCCTCTGTTTAGATTTATTACCTAACGTAAGGGGGAAAAAAAACTTTAATATTTTAATATTAAAAATAAAGTAATTAAGAATTAACGGTCTACGAATAACGGAATTAGTTTGCGGGTAAGATACGTTCGTTAGAAAAACTATAAATTAAAGGCTCGTAGTACGAGGTTGTTACGGTTTCGTAATAGGATAGGTAAGAGGGCTTAAAACTGTTTGGTCGGATTTAATTAACGGTTAGCGGCAAAAGCAGACGGTTCGGTTTTGGCGGTCAAGCTAGCTTAAGGGGAGCATGGAGGCAGATACAGAAGTACGGGAAGGTGGCATAAGTAGACGGGTGCGATCATACCAGCACTAATGCACCGGATCCCATCAGAACTCCGAAGTTAAGCGTGCTTGGGCGAGAGTAGTACTAGGATGGTGACCTCCTGGAAGTCCTCGTGTTGCACCCCTCTTTTTGCGTTTTTGTTTTAATTAGTTTAAATCTTCTCTCGATATATATACACGCTACGGTAGCCTCTGTTTAGATTTATTACCTAACGTAAGGGAAAAAAAACTTTAATATTTAATATAAAAATAAAGTAATTAAGAATTAACGG
>NCTC01003626.1:23104-53323 GCA_002319775.1 Fagopyrum tataricum
AAATGGGTAAAGAGTGACAACATGTTTATATGTTTAAGTTCTGACGTGTGCATGTGCTCTAGCATCTTCCTTTGTATGTGTTTGGTTAGCTAACGGTGTAATGCCGTGTTGTAGATTTGCAGGTTAGGACACTGTAGAGTGATCCAGACGGGGCGATCTGCTGAGGGCTCCGTACACTAGAGTTATTCTCGTGGATGGGTATTTTGGATATGTATATATATATGATATGTTTTGTTCTACTTAGCAGTTGTATAAACCTTTTGACATGTTTATATATCAGTTTTATGTTTTGGTTTTAATCTGTCTGTGCCTTGTTGTAAGATCGGTGAAATTGTTGTCAGGCTAGGGTCAGGATCCATTGTGAGATCCTAGCCCGGTAGCACCTCGAGTCCCGCGGATTTGGGGTGTTACAGTAAGCATCCTACCCCATACTTAAATCTCACATTGTCCCCAACGTGAAAAATAAGAAGGAGTAAAAACAATACTCACAATGTAAAAATGAAGTAGAATCTCTAGCGCATCTACTCGAATGGTGGAGGTGGTGGTGAATCACGAGGATAATGCAGGTTGTCCGGGTCATAGAAATGCCCGAACATATGGCGATAGATATCCCCATACATCCCCTCAGACACGGAATATCGCCTATCTTTCTCGATCAGTCTCTCCTCAATCCTCTATTGTCCCAGCTGGGCCAGATGGATGTCGTCGGCTAAATGATCAATAGTCGGTGCCGTCCTGCGTCAAGGTCTAGGAGCTCGTGAAGACGAAGCTCCTCCACATGGCATCCTTGAAAAACATGCCCCTGCACCTCCCATCTCAAACACTACATCCTCAACCTCTGTTGTAGCCTCTGTTTCCTCATCCTCCTAAGCTGCATCCTCATTATCTGGCTGACCCATGACATCGTCATCTGAATCATCCTCCTCTAAAGCAGCTCTCCAGTACCTCGCTCTTATCACGATAAGTGGACTCAATCTTCCACTCAATCCCTACTACCTCATCCCACGGCATATCCACTCTATAGGGCTGATTGCCCTTCTGAATCAATATCTTCTTGTTTATTAAGTGATGTCTACCCATAGAAGTAGGCCAATTCGTCACAGCACAATAAGATAAATCAATGTTCAACTTTCTAGCAAAGTGGGTGATTAACCCACCTACACAGATGTACCCATAACTCTTCTAAGCAACCTTTTTCAGGTGCTCCAGCAACAATGTAGAAGAGTCTGGGGTTGGACCATAAGCAATGCACCATAAAACAAAAAGCTCTCCAAACAGTACCTGGTGTTGTGTCTCATGACGAGGAAACAATATCTCACTCATCATGCGATGAGCAAGCCTAAAAGACATGTTAACAATAAACTCGCACTTGGCCTCTCCGGCCTTCCATTAACTAGCACCACCATTTGGTTTAGCAATTTCGTACCAGAATGCACGTTTGCTCACATCACCGTTAAAAACAGAAGCATCGCTATGCGGAAAATTAAAGAAATCCCCAAAATCATCCTTTGACATCACATACTCAACATTCTTCAATCTAAACTTGACACTATCTCTAGCATTTCCACCCTTAAAAGCAAAGGAACTTAAGAATTTCAAAGTTATCTCCACATAATTAGGTTCTCGAATAACAATCAAATGACTCCAGCCACATTTTTCCATGATATAGTACAAATCCTCACTAATTCCCAACTCATTCAAATCCTCAATGTCTAAGTACTTTGGAGCTTCAAATTTCAATTTGGCAAGACGATTATAGTTGGACTTACAATTATCCGGGATGAGAGGGACCATCCTCAGACGTTCGAAAGGCTCCGGTTGCTTCTTGGATCGCCTAGAAGAACCGCTCCCGGTAAGTGATCGCTTCAATCGATTCATATCCTTAAAAAATTTCTGACAGAGGCAAATCTCGGGTGCGATCTCGGTCTGTATCTCGGGTGGCCGACTGAGACTTTTTGGAAAAATCGCCCCGGGTACTGTTTTGGCCGAGATTGAAGAAATCGGTCGATTTCTTACTCCTTTCTTACTTGCACAATGTTTCTAAGGATCTTTAGTACAAAATCCTTCAAAGAAATGAAGGATTTTTGAGGTCCTTGAGATATGAAAATTTTGATTAGGGTTTGTGATGCGTCCTTGGAGGTGCTCAAGGATAACTCTAGATCTAGATCAAGTAAAAGCTCCAACTACTCCTTGGTTGTTTGTGCATCGTTGTATGTTTTAGATCGAAATGGGGCGGAATCGATGAAGATGGATGGGAAACAAAGGTTGATTCGATCTAGAGAGATCAAATAAGCCTTTTTTGGTGGATTGTAGATTGATTCTTTAAGAAGAATCCTCGAATGTGGATTTCTTGGATCAAAGATTAGATCCAAGGAAGACTTTGAGAAATAGAAGGGAGATTTGATGCCCAAGCTAAGTAAGAGGAAATTCTTCTCAATACTTAGTAAAATTGAATATGAAAAACAAGTGAGGCAATACATCACTTATATAGAGGGTGTTGCCTACCTATGGGCCAACGGGCCAAACAACTCCATAACGAAAAGCCCAAAAAGGAAAAACCTAAAAGATAAGATCAAAAGGGAATATTCTATAATGAATATCCCTTTTATTACATAAAAAGGAAAACCATGAATAATATAGTCCGAACTAAGCTAGCTTGTTTCCATGGTTTCGGAAAGACGAGACATGCCACTAACGGGCCTAAGTGGCGTGGACGGGACCGGTAGTCTATGCCATGGTGGTGTGGAGAAACGAAATGCCACTAACGGATCCAAGTGAAGAAGTGGTGCGGGCGATGATAGAGCCGGTAGATCGAGCGATGTTATTGGCTCGGGAGCGGGTGAGCGGTCCATCCGGGTGAAACCTCAGAGCCTCGTCCTCATAATCTACGGTCAACGTCAAAGGCATATCCAAGGGCGCATCAATTTTTGTTTGGGGAGAAGATTGTGGTGGGTTTTGGTTGAAATTGATTGTGGAAATGTGTTTAGATTGTGATTTGTGAGAGGTTGTGGGAAAAATAAATGGATTTGGTGGAGTATTGAGGGAGATAGAGAAATTTGGGTGAAATTGGAGCTTTGGAGGCTATGGAGGTTAAGGGTTTGAAGAATGAAGAAGGAGGGAAGAAGAAGGGTTTAAAACCCGACAGAAGCAAAATCTCGGTCAAATCTCGGGCGGGATCTCGGGTGATCGACTGATATTTTTTTCTTCGACTCATTTTGGTCTTATTTCCATCTCGTTCTTCGTTCCTTCAAAGTGTTCGACTCGTTTTGGACTTGTTACGAGCATTATCTCTTTTGCTTCTTTCTATTTTGACACCTAGATCCTACAAAGACACAACAAAAACGCGCAAATACGCCAAAGAAAAAAGCAAAAACAAAAAGGACGTGGCATGAAGACTCTTACCTCGGGTTGCCTCCCGAGAAGCGCATTGGTTTAAGGTCTCTTACTAGACCCAACTCCGTCAATGCTTAGCCTGGAGATGTAGGCGAAATCCGCTTCACCGGAGATTCCGGTTTACACTTCTTTAACCTACTCTCGTTTATCTTTATTGTTCCGACATCTTCACCCCATACCTCAATTGTACGATAGGGGTGGATCTTCTTCACTATATAAGGTCCGGTCCATTTCTTCTCGAACTCTCCTGGCATAAGATGAAATCTAGAGTTAGACAGCATAACTAGATCACCTTTTTTATACTTACTACTAATTTTCGATCTCTCTTTATAAATCTTCGAATTCTCATATGCATCCAAATTTCCTCCCTTCGCATGTATTTAGGAGAGTGATGTAGGAGCTCTTGAAAATCCTTTGATGAATTATCAGTAGAAACCGACTCCTCTCGCAGGAGTGCTTTCTTTCTTCCCAGGCTTTGGCTGCACCAAGTCTTCTGCTTTTCCTTTCTCTTTTGTGGACGGAGTGGGTGTATGGGGAGGTTCCAGAACTTCGGAAAGCGTTTTCGAATCCGTCTCTACACTTGACTTGGATCTCGGCCAAGATGGTTGGATCTCGGGCTGTGATCCTACTCCTTGCCGTCGAATCTAGGCCGAGATGGGTTGGATCTCGGGCTATGATTCAACGCTCTTTTGTCCAATCTAGGAGATTGGGGCCGAGATTTTCTCTAATGGTTCGTTTTCGATGTGGAACAAACCGTCTAAAAAATTAGTTGCTTTCGTAGACTTTGGAAGCCAGAACTGCTCATCACCATTATCTTCCCTCTCTATGTTGAATGTAAGGGAAACGTTCCTCAACAAGACATCCTGAAGTGGCTAGGAAGGGTCTTCCTTGTATTATAGGCACATGATAATCCACATGAATGTATAAAACAACAAAATCAATGGGAATGTAGTACTTCCCTAGCAGTAATAGAATATCCTCGAGAATTTTAGCTGGTTCAACTATCGATCCATCCACCATGCGCAGTGTCATATTCATTGGCTTTGGTTTCCCAAGGCCAATTTCCTTGCAAATTGCAAGAGGAATCACGCTCACACTTGCGCCAAGATCGCACAAAGCTTCATAGGTTCCTTCTCGAAGTCCTACTCGAACACAAAATGATCCGAGATCCTTGAGCTTTGGTGGCATCTTCTCCCTTAAGATTTTGATGAGCTCACTAGACCTTTGAGTCATCAATATTTCTTCATCCACTCTCAAACTCCTCTTCTTAGAGAGGATCTCGTTTAAGAACTTCCCGTACGCAAGCATCCCTAGAATAACATCAAGAAAAGGAATGTTAATATTCATATTTTTAATAAGTTCAATGAACTTACCAAAACTCTTGTCTAGCAAAGCCCCTAGCATGGGATTTCGGGAATGGAAGTGGAGGTTTGTACGGGGGTGGTGGTATGTAGACAATTTCCTTCTCTGCAGGCTGTTCAATCTCAACGTTTTTCTTCTCCTTGACCTATAAATGTTGTATTAAAAATCTCGGCCGAGATTCTTGATCTCGGGTCGTGATCGTGGCTACTGCTGTGGAATCTCGGTCGACTATGTCAAAATCTCGGGACGAGATTTACCCAGAGAAGGTCGAGATCCTTTCTTTCGATTGTGGATCATTGGTTTCCAATTCACTTCTAGTAGTGATGGCCATAATCTTTCCCTGGGGGTTCTCCTTAGTCTTTCCAGGAAGTCTTCCTGGATCTCTAGGAGCTTCTTCGGCCTACTTGAACTCTTGAGCTTCCAAAACTTTTTGAGCTTTGGTAACACTAGTGACAAAACTCTTCAGATTATTCATCCTTGCCATCAATTGCTCAAACATCATCTCAACTCGATCTTTCGGTTGAGATTGCTCAGCTGGCCTAGACGTGTGACCTGCACCACTAGTAGATGATTGAGGGTTCAAAGCACCCTCAAGATTAGAATAAGAAAATTCAGGATGATTGTGGTTAGGCCTGAAATTATTTCTCTAGTAATTCCTATTGAAGTTATTATTGTTATAACTTCTTTGATTTTGATAACCTCCCTGGAAATTACCTGAAATTTGCATCCTCTTCTTTGGATGCTACCTGAACTTCAGCTTGCTGATTTTTGATATTAGATGAAAACAATTATTTCAAAGATTTAATCTCATTATAGAAAGAATCAAACCTTGCATTTGTTTGGGTGTTTTCACTATAACCTCATACACTTCGGGTCTAGCTCTTTTCTCTTCCACTTTCATGTGAGAGTAATTCTCAATAACTAAGTCTTGCTTTTCAACAAATTCCCAAGCCTCATCCGCTTCTTTCTCCATGAAAGTACCTCCAGAAAGTGACTGCAACTTAAATTGAGTGTCCTCATCAAGTCCCTTGAAATAAATCTCAAGCAACTCAATCTTGAGAATCCCATGATGAGGACAATCCAGCAATAGGTCCTTAAACCTCTCCCAAGACTTAAATAAACTCTCCTTAACCTTCATGATGAAGGCGTTTATTCTTCCGCTCTAAGCTCAATAGTCTTGGAAGGTGGGAAGAATTTGGTGAAAAACTCTGTAGTCATCTCTTCCCAAGTGCTAATCCGCCCGTTTGGTATTGATTGATACCAAGCTAGAGCTTTATCCCTGAGAGAAAAAGAAAAACCTCTTAGCTTATGGTTATTACCTTCCATACGGGGCGGTCTCACCGTATACATAAGAATCTCGTAATTCATCAAGTGTTGATGAGGAGACTCTGCATCCATCCCTCCAAATTGATTATGGCGAATTATTTGGAGTACCTATGGTCGCAGCTCATGCTCGTGTGCTGCGGGATCTCCAAATTTAACTCCAGGACGGTTAATCCTTTGGGTAGGATCCATTCTCTGTCCGAGTGTTTATGGAGGTTCCACAATAGGCTCGTATCGGACAGGTCTGAGAGGAGCAGGTGGTGATGGGACGTGTGGAGCAGGGGTACGATGACAGGAGGTGCGTCCTCTTGGACGGCCGGATGCGCGTTAACCACGGGTTGAGCAGGAGCTCTTCCTTCGTTTCTCGAGATGAAGTATCTCTCTCATGCAAGCTCTAAGTTGCTCCATCATTCGGGTAGTAGCCTCCTCCTCTCTCTCTCTCTCTAGCTGCTTGCCTTTCGGCTTCCAACTATTCTGCGGCTCTTCTCAGCTCCGCTTCATAATCTCTTTCTTTTAAATCCTTGAGGCTTTCAAGGCTCTGAGTCTTTGTCACAGCGTTTTCTCAGGCTCGGGATCAAAAGGAACTAGTTATTTTGAATTCCGAGTCCTTCGCATTCACCGTGAAAATTACCTAGGGTCTTGAAAACGTCAAAGACAAATACAAAGATGAGATCAAAAGTACAAGAAAGACTTATACAATAAGAAATCAAACTAACAAATCAACTTAATAGTTCCCCGGCAACGACGCCAAAAACTTGTTCGCTGGTTTTACCCCCTATAAATCCCTATCAAAAGAGATAGAAATTCATAGGGTTGTAAAACAACGGTCTGCTTTAAATTTATAAACTCGTAATATCTACTCTAAATGCAGCGAAACCATAGTGTATGGATCAATTGTAATAAGAGCAAGTATTCCAAGTCGATCACAAGGACTAAGTTAGATGATCGTGAAAGATGATTTGAATAGTATAAATCTAGAATAAGAAATAGATTGAAAAAGAAAAGGGAAGAAAGAATCAAAGGGTAGAGAAGAGATGTGGTGGATTCGCAATCAATTGTCACTTATTTTTTGAAAATCAAATAAAAAAAAATAATCAAACAAACAAATATATATGGAAGAAAATGTAGTTCCAAGGATTTAAGATCATTGTTTATACACATTGGACTCAAAATATATAATTCTCACGTGGCATATATATGGTTGAAAAGCTCCAAGGATGAATGTTTCTCAACTAATGTTCTATTACGGTTATGTTTCAAGAACATATGAATCCGCAACATAATACCTATTGTTTTCAAGGTAAAAAGGGAGAAATCGTAAACAAATCTTATTTCTTAATTAAGGATAAAATAACCCTTTACAATTACTTCTCCGGAATTACTTTCCTTAAAGAAGAAATAATGGAACATTCAATCCAATAAAGGTTAAACCTTTATTACCTAGGAACAAGTTCTCTTATGTATCTAAAAAGGAATATCTCAGTTACGACTCAATTCCAACTTAGCTTAATAGTTTAGATTATTTCTAAACCTGACAAAAACCAAACCTTTCCATAGGATTTAAAGCGATTTAATAACCAATTATAGAGAACAATTAATCCATCATCGTCCAAGGTATAAACAAATCTCTAACTACCTTGGAAACACAAAAGGTTTATAGCCAATGATATTCATATCAAAACCTGAAATCAATTCAATCAAACAAAGCATAAATCTGAAATAAGAAAAAGGGAATGAAGAAAGTACCTAGCTTTATTGAATCTTCAAAACAAACCGTCTCAATCTTCCAAATCGTATCTAAACTCTAAACAAACTAAAAAGACGGTATCTTTCCACTCAACTAATGATCTAACAATGGTGAAAATAGAGCGAAGATGAAAGGTAGGAGAATAGTTCTCCTTAGGTCTAACTTTGAACTTTGCACTTCGGTGGGATCCCCATGGAAATAATCGAAACCTTCCTTAAATACCAACAACCTTCCAAGAGATATGGGTTGGGCTAAAGCTCTGAAATAAAATAAAATCGACGCTTAGGGAAGAATCTCGGGTGGAATCTCGGCCGAGATTTCTTAGGTCGGGACCGAGATATCGTTTGTCATCTTCAGCGTCATAGAGATCTCGGTCAAGTCACTCTAGATCTCGGTCCAAGATATGCACCGAGATTTGTGAACAGTAGCTACCATCACAAACCGAGAAGGTACTTCACTCGGGCACTTGGTCTTTTTCGTTCCGAAATCGGCTTCTTCTCTTTTCCTTATCTTGTATGATTGCTCCTAAGCATCCACTCTTAGGCTTGATCCTCAAATGCATCGTTTTAGCTCCAAAATGCGCCAAATCACCTACAATGACACTAAAAGAGTGTGTAGACATCTATACTTGCAAAGTAGCACTAAACAAGCATAAAAGATACAAACTATGGCTAAAACGTGCATGCGGAAAGGGAAAATCTACCTATATGCTCTACTAAACTAGGTCGATAAATCATGTTATCAATAGGCCTTGCACTTAGCGGGAATCTTTAATTTCATCTTCTTCACCAGAACATCTTCAACCATGGGTTCCTTCCCTCTAGAGCTCTTAAGCCTCTTGCTTGGTGAATCAAACAATGCTCTGGCGGCCTTTGGTGCCATTTTTGATGAATTAGGTACCTATGATAACAAGAAGACTATTAATTCATGGAATACATAGAAAATTCATGGAAATAATCTACCTATTCATAAATGAGTTATGTTGACAACCAAGGCATGATCAAGTCATGTAAAACACACAAATATATTCGACAATGCATATACATAATTATCTATCACATGCTCAATCATCCAACAAACTTTCATGCTTCAAAACCTTACAAGATTAATCTTTGACAATTAACAAGTATCCATAGCATGCATAAATATCCACAACATCATCCAAAATATCATGCTATTTCAACAAATCAATTCCTCAAAAATTCATACTCAACTTCGACATGCATGAGGAAGAACGACCAAACCAACTCGGTGAAATTAAACTCGAGCAATTTGATTCATGCAACCAAGTAATCCATTTGACCTACTCATGATACTATTCTAAATTGATTTCAATTCTCAATCAATCAACTTTCATCTACAACATCAGCAATTTATCCATAAATCCAAGCCTTTACCTTAAGAAGTTCAATCATAACTCTTAATTGAAAGAATTAAGATAAGAAACAAGAAAACATACCTTGTTGTCGACTTAAGAAGCTTCTAAAAACCTTAAAGGACCTTAAAGCGCAAGATTTTCTCAATTAATACCAAGATTTGAATAAAAGAGAGAATTTGAGAGCAATTGTAGAGAAGAGTATACAAGGGAGTATATTTTTATCTTAGTATGGGTATACGCTTGGTGTCCTGACTCGATCGAGTCAACCTCCCTTGACCGTGCAAGTCATCAACAACAAAACTTTGCTCAATCGGCTGACTCGCTCAACTCGTAACTGGCTTGAATAAAGTGTATTCTTATTGGCTCGAATGAACCTCCCATCTTTCACTTCAACTTGGTTTATTTTTGTCTGATTTTTCCCTGCATATCTCTTCAAAATCTCCTTTAGATTCTTTTAACCTACACTCAACTCACAATACAAAACTTCAATTTTATTTAAACAAAATAAGACAAAAAGAAGAAGAAACCATACAAATGGGTTGCCTTCCATCAAGCGACCTTGTTTAAGGTCGTAGGCTCGACCAAATCTTTTCTTATCCGGGATCTAGGCACATTTTTCTTTCTCATCCTTGAGTTTATAACAGGGAAGACAAGGACCGGGATCTAGGCACATTGTTCTTTCTCATGCGGAAAGTGTAGAGTTCGTTGCTGAATTTAATTCACCTATGTTAGTCCTTGTTGATGTTATGATAAGTATTGACCCACTTGCTGATTTTATTAAGCATCCGGCTGAGTTTATAACAGGGAAGACAAGGACCGAGATTATAGGAGAGGCCGAGGTGACAACGGAACCTCACAGCCAGCAGAGAGAGGAAATTCGCATTATATATGTCCCCCTCATCCCTTAACTAATGCTTAATTGTTTGATAGCTTTGTCATTAGGAGAGCTTTGAGCATCATACCTTCTTTAGATGAAGATAATCAGAGAGAGAACTTGTTCCATTCACGTTTTTGGTCCAGGGAAGAGTTTGCAATATGGTCATTGATAGTGGAAGTTGCAGTAACTTGGTTAGCACTGAAGTTGTTAGCAAACTACAGCTGGCTCGAATGAACCTCCCATATTTCACTTCAACTTGGTTTATTTTTGCCTTATTAGCCACAAAACTCATTTTTGTCTTTCCTTTCTTAGGAGGTTCTTCCTCCTTGAATATCTCCATAACGTATAGCTCCTCAAATTCTTCATCACTTGAGTTATCAACATCAACTACATTTGCTTCCGGTTTAGGTGGAATATACTTGAAAAAATACTTCACTTGTTCTCCTCCAATGTTGAAAATGAGAGAATCCTCACATCAATTTGTGTACTGGATATAGCTAAAAAAGCTCTCCCTAAGATTACAAGACATCTTTCATCTTCATTGATATCTAATACCACAAAGTCAATTGGTAAGATAAACTTTCCAATTCTTATTGAAACATCCTCATAAATTCCATTGGGGGTAATTGAACTTATATCCGCCATGTACAATATCATCTTAACCGGTTTTGATTCTCCAAGACTTACTTTCTTAGCAAGAAAAAGAGGAATTACACTTGCACTTTCCCCAAGATCAAATAGAGCATCCACGGTGTGTGGTCCAAATCCTACATCAACCACGAACTTTCCAGGATCTTGCTCTTTCTTCACCTTTATCATCTCATTGTGGTGATTGATGTGATATTTTGACTCACTTGTCATGGACACTTCCTCAAGAATACCTTGGCCTTCTTTTGCGAATAAAGGTAAATTTCATAGAAAGCAAAACTACTCATAAACCAAATAGGGTTTATGAATATGGGTAACAAGGTCAATGTACAAGATGCCCAAACATGAAGTCTAAGGCGCAAAACAATGACATCTCAAGGAGGACATGCAAGTCCCCAAACATACCCAAATATTTGTAGTAAATGATAAATATAACTCATTTACACATAATTTGCTAGATCATACGCAAAAGGCCCATCCACCTTCAACAAAGCCATCAGTAGAAGGGAACCAAGAG
Source organism: Fagopyrum tataricum (assembly GCA_002319775.1). Lineage (NCBI taxonomy): Eukaryota > Viridiplantae > Streptophyta > Magnoliopsida > Caryophyllales > Polygonaceae > Fagopyrum > Fagopyrum tataricum. The sequence goes on from NCTC01003626.1 coordinate 34,350, forward strand.
AACCAAGCGTGACCAGCCCCATCAGGATAAGATATCCCCACCATCGACATGGCCATCAGCAGGGAGAGGTCATACATGGGAGGAGTGTTATAATCAATCATGAATTCTCTCATGTCAACACTGAAGACCAGTGACTCACACACCAACTCTGGAAGGGAACTTCTCATGAAGGAGTCTGAAAACATGGGATCTGATAAGCCGAACCAAAACGTCAATAGGAGTCTTATTGTAGTTAAAGACCAAGGCATTCCTAGAATGCCATATGTAATAGATCGTGGATGAGAGAACGTAGATCCTCTGTCTACTCGTCCAACCTTTTCTAATAGCCGAAAGTCCACCACTCTAGAAGTAAGGGTACCATACATACCATATCCATCACAAATCTGTCTCCAAACCTCTTAGCATACGTGCCTCCTAAGAATATATGGTCATGTGACTCACTAGCACCTCAACACCAGCTGCATGTCGGATCGATGTCAAGGAAAAAGAGTCTATCTCTCGATGCCCATCCAGAGAATGAAGCAGTGCTTTGGCGTGTTCCCCGAATCCCAAACCAATATGTATCAATCCACAATCTGTCTATGCTCTCTAAATATATCATACGCTCGAGTCACTAAAAACTTCCCTCCATGGCACCAGGAATCAAGAGTCTTTGTTAGACTCATTATAGGGTCCATGTATCTCACAATCTATATCTCGCTATGAGGATAACCTTGATCAAGAGTGAGTCACGTATGTGAACAACCCAGTTGCAAGGCTCACTCACTTGGAGATAGCGGTGGTGTATCCATCTCACCCAGAGGCTATCGCGGCTGATGTGGATGTGCTGGTACTACTTGCACATGAAGGCCAAGTTCCGTACACAAAGATCAAAAAGGTCAAGACCACCTTCTTTCTTTGCAATGCCTCTTGTTTCAAGCATTGGTATGTCTCCCAATGCACTCGATAAGGGGAGAATAATCCACCACCCTGAGTTGATGGGGCGCAATCGGAATGTCCAAATAATAGAAGGGGATCTCACCAACAACTAATCCGGAAAACTGTATCAAGTCGACAACCTCAGTATTAGGAACAAAGGGAAGGTAGATAGAGGACTTTGGCAGACTAAGCAGAAGCCCTGATATCCTCTCGAATCGGCGAAGGCAGCCTAAAAGATATCCACTGAAGCCCTTTCACCACGGCAGGAGAGGACAACATCATGAACATACATCAAGTGTGCAATATGGAGGCCTCTACAATGCTGGTGTAACTAGAACTCAAGTCTAGAAATCTCACGACAAATCATCCTAGATAGGAACTCCATACAAATAAAAAATAAGAGGGGGAAAGGAGGCATCCTTGGCGGAGGCGCTGTCGACCTTATAAATGGCCATGAGAGGTCTTGTTAACCCCGATTGAGTAGGATGTGGTAGTGACGCACTCCATCACCCTATCAATGAACTTGGTCGGGAACAAGAACTCCGTCATGGCATATCTCAAAAAATCCCAAGAAATGATATCATATGCGCTAGCCAAATCAATCTTCTTGAAACACCTCCTAGTATCTCTTTGGACGTTATACCTACGAAAAAGCTCCTGGACGAGGAAGATATTGTTGGACATCAATCTCCCCAAAACAAAAGCGGACTGCGCATGATCAATCAAATATCCAAGGCATGATCCAAGTTGGTTCGCCATGAGCTTGGTGATAATCTGTACACCACGTTGCAACATGAGATCGGCCTAAAATGCTCAACCCGGGAGGGGTTATCCACCTTAGCAATCACAAACACCGAGGTTGATTTGACGGAGAAGCTTCCCATTTAATGAAAAACGCCCGAACGACAGCACACACCTCCGGATCTTTGGTGCTCCAAGTGGACTTGAAGAAACATTGGCCTTCTTTTGAGGAAAAGAGAGTGGAGGCTTAGGTGCGGTTAAACTTGACGTTTTGGATGGACATCTTCCTTTCTAGCTCCTCCTCATTTGGCTCCTCTTCTTGCAGTTTCTCCTTCCCTTTGCTTGCTACAACTGGTGCAATTGGCGGTCTTGTCTCTAGTTGCTTCCCACTCCTTAGTGTTGTTGCCTTGCAAGACTCTTCTTGGACCATGTTGCAACTCTCTCTCGGATTTGCCTCTGTATCTCTCGGTAATCCCTTGTTTGTTTTGCTTGAAGATGCTTGAGATTCTATTTGTTTTTCCATCATCTTTGGGCCTATCTCCAATGCCTCAACCTTCCCGAAGAGATTTCTATCATTTGCTTCAATTCAACCTCCCAACTTGGTCTATTCCCTTGTTGTCTTTGGGGAGGTACATAAGCTTCTTGCTCCCTTTGGTATAATTTTTGTACTTTAACCTTCTTATATATCCTCTATTGTTGTCATAGCAAGCTTGTTCTCCCTTGATTTCCAAACTCCTAAGATAAGACTCACAATTAGAAATGGTATGATCAACATTATGACAATATTGACAAGAAATAGATTTAGAAGAATCCACTTCCCTTTTGGCTTCCAAAGGCCTCTTCAATTTGGCTAGTTGCACTTGAAGGGCATCTATCTTAGCATCTCGTGTCACCTATTCATTCACTTTGTAGAGTTTTTTTCGCAATGCTTAACTTGTTTCTCAATGAACTCCCAAACTTCATCAACATCCATCTCTACAAAAATTTCCACTGGATAGGGAATCGATCTTTTCCCTTGTTTGGTTGTCTAACCCCTTGTAGAACAACTCTAATAGCACCAACTTTGTCTCTCCATGATGAGGACACTCCAAGAGAAGGTCCTCCAACTTGTACCACGTATGGTGTAAGCTGTCTCCACATTCAATCTTAAAACTCCCAATCTTTCTTCTCATCTCGACCATCCGGTTTGGTGGGAAAAATTTGGTTAGAAACTCCATTGACAACATCTCCCAAGTTGTAACAATTCCGGATGGTATATCTTGATACCATTGCTTGGCTTTATCCCTAAGTGAAAAAGAAAATGATCTTAGTTTATGCTCGGAATATTCAATACCTCTAATTCTCACGGTTTTAAGCAACTCGTTGGCGGTTGAGAGATGTAGCTGTGGGTTTTCACTCGTTCCTCCACCAAACTGATTTTGCATGATCATTTGGATTATGGATGACTTGAACTCAAAGTTTTGAGGAACATTATATCCAAAAACTACTCCGGTTGGTGTGATTTGTTTGGCCGGGTCCATTCACTCTCCTAGAGTCCTAGGTGCATAGACTCAATCTCATCCATGCGCTCTTCTTGGCACTTCTCTAAACATCTCTTCATTGTGCACTGCATCCATTTTTTCTTGAGCAAGCAAACGAGCTTCAAGATCCCCTATCCTTTGTCTTTGTTGAGCATCCCGCTCTAGCTCTAGCCATCTCTTCTTCTTGATCCATTGCTAACTTCTTTTGTTTTCTAAACTTGGTAAGCTTCCTTGCCATATCCAAGTCAATAAGCAGTAGCTCTTGGATTCTTGAACTCCTTAGGTTCACCACCTTGACAACCTATCAGAAAAAACACACACAAAAGTACAATTAAAAGTAACAAAAACACTTGCCCTCCTAGAGGCAACTTCACACAAATAGGGTTTGAATTCAATAGTACCAGAAACGGCGCCAACAACTTTGACCAACCCTTTTACTAAGTACAAAATGCGTCACAAATGTACTCAACAAAAGAATATGATATAACCCCAAAGTGAAAGGTTTTGTCATTGTAAACACTTGACAAACTAACCAAGGTTGTCTCCCTAGGGACTACGTTGTCCTCTCCCTATTCTAAGAGGACTTCTACGAAAACAAGAAAGTGTGTAAAAAAAAAAAAGTGTGATCAAGTGATCATCGAAAAATACTTCAAGAGTGAGGGGTGAAGTATGATCAATCGAGTTGTCTCTAGCTAGTAAACTCAATCGAGTTCTAGTATAATGTCAACCAAGTCAAATACCTATAACTTCTAACTTGAATCGATTCAGAAACAAAGGATGAAAGATATAAAATCAAATATGGAAAAGGACTAGGGGTTGGGGACTAATTCATTCAATCCTTGCTAATGCAATGTTCATACACATTATAATGACATAATGTGAGAACTATTTACTCAAGTGCTCAAATTAATGATGACTAAACGGTTGTATGAATGGATAGGCAAATGCAAATCTAAGTATGCTAGTTAATCCAACATAATACCTCACATGGGGTTTGCTATTGGTAAAATTCTAGTCAACTATGGTCCCAAACTAGTGATCATTACAAGATACACAAGCCTTACATGGTGTTTGCTATTGACTTGCATAAATCATAAGGATAAAGAGTGGATTTAAACTTAATAAATTAGTAATCAATTATACATCACACGGTGTTTGCTATTTGAATAATAGTAGTACTAACTCTAGCATCATACGCATCTACATATGAATCACTAGAATATGAATTATTTATGGGTCTCATTGATACTAGCCGGCCAATCTAAGCTAAACAAAGTGCATAAAGCTACAATCTAAGCTAGGCTTAGCATCCTTTTTTCTATTTTTACATCTAGGATCTGACTTCGACTGTGATATTAGCTTACACATGGATCCTAGTGTTCTAATCGGTTTCGTTTCTCTTATACGTTTACTATCATGCTTTCATACTCTCATAAATTCTAGGCATTATAATGGATCTAAACATTACATAGCTTTGGATTGGGATTTTTACCCCAATCCCTAGTACGGGACTACTCACTTATGTTGCGTGAACATGCAATCGACACAATCAAGCACAAAAAATCCATAGAATCAAGAAAGAGAGAAGTGATGAACAAAGAACTAAGAGTATTTGAAATTACCAAACACAAATCGGAATGTAGCAAATGATCCAGCTTTAACTCGACTTAACTCAGGTCATCGCGGCACAATCCCTCATACAAGCTTCGAACATATCAGGCCTCTAAACTAATTCTATGTCGACGTTGCTCCAATTTAAGAGAGAATTCTAAAATAAAATTTGCGGGTAAATCCATGAGAATTTGTACGATAACGTTCTCAAAAATTCCAACCGGCTTGATAGAAGTGTTATCAACATGAGTAAGCCTACATTTGATGGGCACATGATCGCCAAGGCTTATATCTTTGCACTTTTGGTGTGAAATTCCGCTCACCCTAGTTCTGAGGTCACAAAAACACGAATCGCTATTGTCCACCCAAGGTCAAGGGGATGCAAAAGCTTCTAGGATTGTCCTTCTTGGGTGGCATCTTCTTGCTGAATAGGGCACTACATTCTTTTGTGACTTCAATGGATCCTTCAAAGTTCCTCTGGACTTATTTGAGAGCAAGTCCTTCAAAAACTTTGAGTATTTCGGCTTGTTTATCTTTTTCAAGAAATGGCCAAAGTCTTCATCCCTCTTCTTCCTGTTACGAGCTTGTGGGAAAGGAAGGGGTGACCTATAAACCTTAGTAGGAGGTGTAGTGAGATGAACTATAAATCTTAGAATGAGGTGTAGCGATTACCCGTTCAACATCAACTTCCTCAACAATGGGAGGAGTAGTGGTGGAATCCTTAGGTGCAACTAGGCCTGCTGTGTCTTTCCCACTCCTTAGGGTGATGGCACAAACTCCACGGGGGTTGGTTTTTGTAGTTGTCGGGAGTTTGCCTTGATCTTTGACAAATTGTTTGCTCAATTGGATGACTTGAGTTTCCAACATCTTGTGGCTCTTTCCAAGAACTTCCACGGTTATTTCCACTTTGCTGGATTTTTCTTGAAATCCCATGATTGAATTCCTTATTTCTCCAATTGATCCTGCAAGTGCTTGTTGTCCGTTGTGAACTTCTCGAGTAGCTTGTCATGTGCATTACGTGTAGAAGCTTGTCGTGCAATAGCTCGAACAGGGATGGGATCTTTGGGTGGAAACTTCTTCTAACAAATTGTGGGAAATTCTTTTGAGGATAGGAAGACCTTGGATAAATGTTTTCCCTTTGGTTTCCAAGGGTTGATGGATTCCAACACTTCATAGTAGTTCATATGTTCGTTGAAGACCGAACAATCCTCAATTTCATGTCCTACACCCTTGCAAAATTGACAATTAGTATCTAGTTTATTGACAGAGGGAGAGGGATTACCTTCAATTTTCTTCATTAGAACCTTTACATGCTTAGCGGACTTTTCAATCCTATCATCATCTAAAATGCCATAGACTCCTTTTTCTTTAGTGTGAGTCTTTGAGTACTTACTTGTGTGCTCAACAACATTGACAAGGTAGTTCTAAGCATCTTCTTCGTTCATCTGGGTAAAGCCATGAGAATTTGTTGTATCCACCAAGTTCCTTGTGCTATCATACAATCCACTATAAGAGTATTTAAGAAGAACACTTTTTTCAAATCCATGGTGAGGGCATACATGGCACTTTAATTGAATCTTTCCCATGTTGTGTGGAATTTCTCATTATCCGCCATATCAAAGTGTGACATCTTCTTCCTGAACTCACCAGTCTTGTGGGGAGGAAAGTATTTGCTCAAAAAAGCAGTTGTTGGTTTTTTCAAAGTAGTGAATGTTCCTATAGGGTGGTTTTGTAACCAATTTAAAGCATTCATTGTCAAAGAGAAGAAAAAAAGCACGCATTCTCAAAGCATTAGGAAAACATTAGCATAGTTAAGGGTATTCATAATATTCTCAAAGGATCTCAATTGTTGGTGAGAATTTTCATTAAGCACTTATGAGAATTGATCATTTTAGATCATCTTTATAGTATCCGTCCTAAGGACGTGAGGTTGACATCTCCTTCTCCAAGCATAGGAAGTACAAAAGCATGATTTGGGATGCTTTGTCGAGGATTTTTCCTTCCAACCAGCGTTTGGGATCCATTCCTAGCTCTTGCAGCATTTAGCAGGGCATTAAGTCTTCGATTTCAACTTCAGGGTATACATCGGGAAGTTGATTGTTGTTTTCTGCCATTGTATCAGCTTTTTGTTTGCGAAAGGTATGTTCAAGCTTGTTGTCTAGAGATACAAGTTTGCTTGAGTCACGGGCCTTACACATCCACCGAGTTCAGCCTGAGAAGAGGATGAAAGAACAGAAGTTTGAAGGTGAGAAAATGACGGGGAGTTTAAGAAAACAGTGAGAAATTTTTTTCGAGAAATTGCCGACAATTACGCTCTGGCCTTACGGTGTCTTACGCCCATGTTACAATAGTAAGGGAGGTGTAAGGTTGAACGTATGGTAAGAGTTTTGCTTATGGATTTTTCCAATTAAAAAGAGAAGAAAAGGAGGTAATTTGAGAAAATTAAAAACGTGGAAACTGAAATTAACTAAATCTATCAACAATCTCTGGCAATGACGTAAAAAACTTGATCTTGTAAGTTTTACCGTAATAAAAACTACATCCCCACAAGGATACGAGATTAATTGTAGTATACGGGTTATTGAACTCAAGGATTGTATCGGATTTGACCAACCTCAATAATCAGTAAATTCAATATTATGTAGGCAATGATGAGAAAGTTGAGAAAGGGAACAAAAACAATTCTTGATTTGAGACAATTATAGGGAGGAATGATTTAAGGAAGTAGAGAATTCCCACTAAAATGTAACAAGATTACTGATGCATATATATTGTTGTGAATATTAATAAAAGACAAAACAAGTAATTACCTAAAGTAGCCATGGGCATAGACAAACAAAGACCGTGTTTTCCAACTCATGTCGCTCTCAATCCAGCGGTTCGGCGAGTATAGGAAAACTCATTCGCACTTAGAAACCCGGAAAAGATCTAGGAAACCTTCACTAGAATTCCTTCATTTTAAAAGATACAAAGACCAGTAAATCTAGGATGATTAGGCTTTCTCGAGGCTTTGATAGACTAGTATTCTCTCAGCTTAAGCTTTTTTCAGAACATCCAATAATACAAAACTATTTGGTTCTTTACTTTGTTTTATCTAAACCAATTAAAAACGTCACTCTTGTTTAATGAAGGTAAAAGGTAGAATTAAGCCCTTTAAAATCTCTGTATATATATATATATATTACAATTACCCGTGTAGGGCACGGACCCTAAATTAGTAAATCATAAAATGTATAGTCAAGAATCCTAAGTTTCACAACTTAATCAAGCTATTTTTCGGTTTTATATTATGCTTGCACATGACTTGTGTTGTGTATCTATATGATGCAAAAAGTAGCTAAAGGTTCACAAAAATTATAGTACACTTATGCATGATCAGGTCCTTAATAATTCATTTCTTCTTGGAGTTGGTCTTACAAATAAAAACCTTCATGTTTCTTTTTGGCGTGGTAGTAGATTCATTTGCATTCATATATTGATGTGCAATACTTTTCCTCATTGGCATAAAAACAAAATAAAATGCAAAACAAGCAACCATTATATTTTTGCCAAGTGGCATTATTGAACTTTTTGTGGTGCATGCCTTTTGCCTTACGGAATATATTTTTCACTCAAGTGAGTGTCAACCATTGTAAACTTCCCTAGGCCAAGCAATTGAGAGTTCATAACCAATACACCCTATCATGGACCTAAACGTACAAGTGCTTACTTTAGCTCAAATTTCTTTTTCATAAGATTCACTAAGTCATACATCAACCAATAGGAATCATAAGAGTTCAACTAAATTCATCAATCATATACATTTTATGTACTAACTAATTAACATACTTTTATCATATCCAAGTCTATACAACTTATAAACAAACAAGTCCTCAAATTATTGCTATGGTTTTAAACAATATCTCATCACAAAGATCATTTCCAATGTTATAAGAAAACACACAAAATTTTCGAATTTTTTTGGAATTTTTGATCTTTTTCAAAAGTTTTTGGATTTTTAAAAATTTTCAACTAGCACACAAGAATGAAAAATAAACTAAAAAAATAAAATACTAAAAACTTAAACATGCAACACATATTTACAAATGATTTGTGAGACAACATACCCCATACTTAAACTTTGTATTCTCTCCATATGCCATTTCAAAAATTGAAATATCTTTTCTGCACTATCATGCCCTGTTAGGTGGAAAGAAAATACTAACAACATTTATTTCGAAAATTTCCCAAGAAGAGTACTTACTTGCTAGTTCTTTGAAAAACCACTCCTTTGCCCTTCCATTTAGGGACAAAACGAATGCTTGCATCCTTATAGTGTCTCCGATTAAATTACAAAACTGCATAGATTTCATAATGTCCTTGAATTGCCTCAAGTGTTGATGAGGACTTTCCTTTGGATCTCCATTATCTTCAAGGAATAACCAGGTCGAGGCAGGCATGTATAATGTCCTCCAAATCATCATCATCCTGGCCAACATCCTCATCCTCGGGCTCCCCTCTATCATCATCATCAGAACTCGCATCCTCTAAGGCCTCTAAGACATCTCTCCAACATCTCTGGTCCGTAATCGTGTACTCGCTCTTCCATAGTACACCGCGCTGCTCATCCCAAGGCATATAAACTCTATAAATTTCCTTACCTCGGTGTATCAAAAGATGCCGGTTAGCTAGATGTTTTCTGGTAATAGCTACTAGCTGGTAAGTTTCACCCATGTCTATGTTTGAAAAATCATGACCAAGTCTACGAGCTACGTGGGTGACCAACCCACCCACACAAATAACACCATTCCTCTTATGGGAAGCCTTTTTGAGGAAATCAAGCATAAGAGAAGTAGAGTCCGGAGCACGTCCCTGCGTAATACATCATAAGGTAAAAAGTTCACCTACAAGTATTAGGTGCATTGTCTCTTTCCTCGGTAGCATGATCTCGCTCATGATCCGATGAACTAAACGGAAAGACAAGTTCAAAATAAACTTGTCCGAGGACTTCCCTGCCTTCCAATCACTTTCAAGCCCCATTGGCTTGGCTATTTCATACCAAAATGAATGCTGATCAAAATCCTTATCAAAGGTGTACTCATCAACCCTCGGAAAATCAAACAAATCTCAAAAAGCAGTTTTGGACATCTCATAATCCGTGTTCATCACACGGAATTTCACACGTCTTTCACCGTTTTCCTAATCAAGGGAAAGCGTACTAAAAAATTCTACAGTTAAAACCCGATAATTTGGAGATCGGCTTCCAAGCAAGCAATGCCAACCACAAGTTTCATTAATCATTTTTATGTCATCACCCACTCCTAATTCTCCAATTTCTGTAATGTTCAAATATCTATGAGGTAGATGCTCAAGGCGAATAAGTCGAGTGTACTTGGACTTACAAGAATCCGGAATGTCCGGGACGTAGCTCGAAGGTTCCGAAGGTTCCGGTGGCGCTTGCTGCGTTGATTTCCTTGACCCGGTAACCTTTGACAAATATCTCTTCAAACGTTTCATCTTTAATAAACAAATAAACTCAGCATAAGCAAATCTATGTCGGCAAAGCAAGGATCTCGGCCGAGATTTCTGGGCAGTTCGACCGAGATTTCTGGGTATGGTCGGGATCGTTTTATTTTCGTCGGGTTTTGATGGATCCTTGCTTGGGTGATGAGTCTAAGGTGTTTTTGTGAAGGAATTTTGAGTGGAATGATGTGTTTGCGGAATTTTGAGGGATTGAAATTTTTGGTTAGGGTTTGGTGTTGGATAGGAGATTTGGGAGAGGATTGAGTGAAATTGGTGATGGAATAGAGTTTAGAATTGAATTTGGGAGAGATTGTGGGAAGAATGAGAGGATTTGGTGAAGTATTGAGGGGTTTAGGAAAAATTGGGTAGGGTTTTTGCTTTGGAAGCTATGGAGGAAGATAAGAAGTGAAGAAGAAGAAAGAATGAGAACCAGCTCGGCCGACTTGATCTTGTTTTGTTGGCCTATCTCGGTCGTCGACCGAGATTTCCTTTTTTTTTTTTTTTTGGGGAAACCTCGATCTCGGCCGAGATTTCCCTATCTTGGATCGAGATCGGTTTCTGATATGACATCTCGGCCTGCTTGAGCTGAGTCTCGGCCGGGATGTCGGTCAGGGTGACCGAGATTGCTTGTCAAGCGTCGTTTCTTCCTCGACTTACTTCGTTTCTCATCTTTCATAGCAATATATTCGCCTTAACTCATTCCGAGTGCTGCTTCCCGTATTTCTTTTCACCATGACACCTAGGTCCTGCAAAGACACAACAAAAACGCGCAAAAACGCAAAAGCAAAAAAAAAAACAAAAGTAAAAACAAAAAGACAAAAAGACTCTTACCTCGGGTTGCCTCCCGAGAAGCGCTTGGTTTAAGGTCTCTAGCCGGACCTAACTTCTTTAAAGCGCCAAGTGAGATGGATAGGTGAGTGTTTTTCCACCGGAAGTTCCGGTGTATACCTCTTCAACCTATGTCCATTTACTTTAAAAATACCGGAGTTTTCACCCCATACTTCGACAGCTCCGTGGGGAAAAATCTTCTTCACAACATAAGGTCCCGTCCATCATGACCTTAACTTTCCTGGAAAAAGTCGGAGCCTAGAATTAAAGAGAAGAACAAGATCACCTTCTTTGAAGTTCTTTGGCAATATGTGCTTGTCATGCCACTTATTTGTTCTTTTTTGTAGATCCGTGCATTCTTATATGCGTTCATCCAGATCTCTTCCAGCTCGTTGATGTCCAACAACCTCTTTTCTCCGGCTTCTTTTATATCAAAATTTAGCCATTTCACGGCCCAATACGCTCTATGCTCCAACTCTACAGGCAAATGACAGGATTTCCCATAAAGAAGTTGATAAGGAGTAGTACCTATGGGAGTCTTGTATGCTGTCCTATATGCCCAGAGTGCATCATCAAGCTTCATTGCCCAATCTTTCCTTGAGCGAGACACTGTCTTCTCTAGGATCCCCTTGATTTCTCTATTCGAGATTTCCACTTGGCTACTTGGGATGATATGGAGTTGCAACCTTGTGAGTTACCCCATACTTGGACAAAAGTGCTTCAAAGTTTCTGGCTGTGAAATGCTTTCCTCCATCACTAATAATGACACGTGGTGTGCCAAATCTAGGAAAGATAGTCCGGTTGAAAAATTTTATTACAACTTTAGCATCATTTGTGGGTGAAGCTATTGCTTCAACCCATCTAGATACATAGTCAACCGCTAAAAGAATGTAAAGATTCCCGCATGAGGATGGGAAAGGTCCCATGAAGTCAACACCCCATACATAAAAAATCTCAACTTCTTGGATTTTGTTCAAAGGCATCTCATTCCTCCTAGATATGTTGCCGTGCTTTGGCATGAATCACAAGCAGTGACGAAGACCTGCACATCTCTGAAAAGATTAGGCCTAAAGAATCCAGATTGTAATACCTTGGCACTAGTCTTGTGGGCGCTAGCATGTCCTCCGCAGGGTAATGAATGACAATGTCGGATGACACTCTCAATCTTGTCGTATGGGACGCAACTCCTAAGAATTCCATCGGGTCCTCTCTTGAATAATAGTGGTTCATTCCAATAGTAATGCCTCACATCCTTGTAGATTTTCTTCCGTTGGGAAGGATATAAACCTGGAGAACTTCACCACAAACTAGATAAATTAACTATGTCAGCAAACCAAGGTTCCTTATATCACCTGAAATTTGGAGAATATATTTCTCCATCATGTGGAGATGCTCATATGAGAATGCATCGTCGATAGGAGATGTCATCTCCTTCCACAAGTTCTGGAGGTAACCTGCTAAGATGATCAGCTACAGAGTTTTCGGACCCCTTCTTATCTCTAATCTCTAGATCAAATTCTTGAAGGAGAAGAATCCATCGGATAAGCCGTGACTTTGCATCCTTCTTGGTGAGAAGGTATCGAACCGCAGCATGATCCGTGTACACGATCACCTTAGCTCTTACTAGATAGGAACGAAACTTCTCAAATGCGTAGACGACGGCTAGGAGCTCTTTTTCAGTAGTTGCATAATTCAGTTGGGCTCCATCAAGCGTCTTGCTAGCATAGTAGATAGCATGATTAAGTCCTTCCTTCTTCTGTCCTAGACACCGCTCCCACTGCGAAGTTGCTTGCATCACACATCACCTCGAATGGAAGAGATCCAATCGAGGGGTTGCATGATTGGAGCGGTGATGAGAGCTTCCTTCAACCTGTAAAAAGCATCAAGGCATTCCTTTGAGAAAACAAACTGCACATCCTTGATTAGTAGGTTAGTCAAAGGTTTAGCAATTTTAGAGAAATATTTTATAAATCTCCGGTAAAAACCGGCATGTCCTAAAAAACTCCTTACCCCTTTGACTGATGATGGAGGAGGTAGCTTCTCAATAGTCTCAATCTTGACCCTATCAACCTCAATTCCACGGTTAGATATCAAGTGACCTAACACAATACCTTCCCTAACCATGAAATGGCATTTTTCCCAATTGAGAACAAGATTGCAATCCTCACATCTTTGTAAGACTAAAGACAGGTTAGCCAAACAATCATCAAAAGATGGATCCATAGACAGAAAAGTCATCCATAAAGACTTCCATGATGTTTTCAATATATTTCAGAAAAAATAGACATCATGCATCTTTGGAAAGTAGCAGGAGCATTGCATAAACCGAAAGGCATTCTCCTATAAGCAAAGGTACCCCAAGGACAAGTGAAAGTGGTTTTCTCTTGGTCATCCGGATAAATGGGGATCTAGAAAAAGCCACTATAACCATCTAGGTAGCAAAAGTAGGAGTGCTGGGCTAACCTTTCTAACATTTGGTCAATGAAGGGCAAATGGGAAGTGATCTTTCCTAGTAACATGATTATCAACTTCCTATAATCGAATGCACATCCTCCATCCCTGATCACGGTCCTAGTCGGGATCAACTTAGTTCTTCTCATTGGTTATGACAGTCATCCCACCTTTCTTAGGTAACAACATGTACCGGGCTAACCCACTTACTATCCGAGATGGGAATATAATTCCCGCATCAAGCAACTTAAGGATCTCCTTCTTGACTACCTCTTTCATGTTAGGATTCAATCTCCCTTTGAGGTTCAATAGAAGGTCTATGTCCATGCCACATAGAAGGATTAATCCCTATCAGGTCATCTATGGTGTAGCCCAAAGCTTTTCTATGCATCCTAAGCTCTTTCAATAACTTCTCAAGTTCAAGTTCATTCAAGCTAGCACTAAAAATGACGGGATACGATGAGTTAGAACCGAGAAAGGCGTACCTTAAGTGTGTCGGAAGAGGCTTCATCTCAACCTTTAGGAGGCTCCGGTTCTTCTTCAGAAATCTCGGCCAACTCATCTCGGTGGAGATGAGTGATCTTGGCCCGAGATGGTGTGAATCTCGGCCGAGCTTCTTGGATCTCGGCCCGAGATAGGGTGAATCTCGGTCGAGATTTTTCCGGTCTCGGCCGAGATAGTCTGATCTTCGGAAATCAAAAGTTTCTATTGCAGGATCTCAGTCACCCATCTCGGTCGAGATCTCGGCCGAGATTGTTCGGGTCTCGGCCGAGATTTTCTGGGGTCTCGGGCGAGATTTTCCAAGCTTCGGAGGTCCAAACGTTCTGTTGGCAAATCTTGGCCGAGATGGGCATGATCTCGGCCGAGATGTCTTCTGCCTCCGTCATTCTACGAATCTTGATTCCTCGTTGATGGGGAGTAGACTCAAAGATCGGACTTCTTCAAACATTTCATCTTTCGTTCTGCTGTCATGATGCTCATGGTCAATACTTGCTCGAAGAGGGTCAGAACATAGAATTGAATTTATAATCTCACAATCATCTTCATCATCCTCTAGGATGTTGTACATATCTTCTTCAAACATGGTTCCCTTAATCAAAGGAGGGAGCTTAAATTGTACAACTTCCTCATTAATTCTAAATGTAAGGGTAGCACCTCTACAATCAACTAAACATCCGGAGGTAGCAAGAAAAGGTCTCCCTAAAAATAATAGGAACGGGACAATCTGCAGGAATATCAAGAACAACAAAAGTCAATAGGGATAAAGAAACTTATCTAGTTGGATTGGAAACATCCTCAATGATTCCCACAGGACGTGTGGTAGTCCTGTCTGCCATGCGAAGAGTCCATCTTCACCGGCTTTGGTTCTCCAAGTCCAACCTTCCTGCATAAAACGAGTGGGATAATGCTCGCGCTAGATCCTAGATTGCATAATGCTTTGTACGTTCCATCTCCAACTTTGATTGGGACACAAAAAGATCCGGGATCACTCAATTTTGGTGGCATCTTTCAACAGTTCCTCTGGATGAGGTCAGTAGATCTCCGGGTCATTTGACTTCTCCATATTCCTCTAGCTTCCTCTTGTTGGAGAGGATTTCCTTCAATGAACTTTCCATAGGCAGGCATCCCTAGAATAACATCAACAAAAGGGATGTTAATATGCAATTTATTTAAAAGATCAAGGAACTTACCAAAGTGCTTGTCCAGTTGAGCTCTAGCACAGGATTTAGGAAAAGGAAGCGGTGGCTTGTATGGAGGAGGAGGGATGTAAACATTATCTTCTTCCTTAGGCTCCTCTTCCATTGGTTGCTTTCCTTTATCCAAAACCTTTGGTTGTGGAATCATTTGTTTCTAAATCCACTTCTTGGTAGTGATTGCCATGACTTGCCCTTTGAGATTATTTTTCAGTCTTTCCAGGAAGTCATCCTGGATCTCTTTGAGCGTCTTCGGCCTTCTTGAACACTTGAGTTTCCAAAAACCTTTTGGGCCTTGGTTACACTAGTGACCGTGCTCTCTAGATTTCCCATCCTAGCCATCAAATTGCTCAAACATTGCTTCAACTCTATCCTTCGGTTGAAGCGGGTTCAGATGGCTTGGACGGCTGACCTGCCATTGCTAGAAGAAGCTTGAGGGTTCAAAGCACTCTCAAGATTAGAATAAAGAAAAACCAGGATGATTACGGTTAGGCTTGTAGTTATTTCCCTGATTATTCTATTATAATTGTTATTATGACATCTTTGGTTATTATAACCTCCGTTGTAAGTTACCTTTTACCCATGTAATTCGCATCCTCTTCCTTGGATGCTACATGCACTTCGGCTTGCTGAGATTTCAAGTTAGATGCAATTAATTCTTTCAAAGATTTAAGTTCAATTTGTAAAGCATCTAACCTTGAATCATTAAGAGTACTTTCATTTACCTCATAGACTCCGGGTCTAGTCCTTCTCTCTTCAAAATTTTATGTGAGAATACTTTTCAATCACCAAAGCTTGCTTCTCTATAAAGTCTCTAGCTTCATCCACCGTTTTTCCATAAAAGTACCTCCAGAGAGAGATTGTAGCTTGAATTAAGTGTCCTCGTTAAGTCCTTTGAAGTAAATTTCTTGCAACTCTATCTTAGGAATTCCATGATGAGGACAACATAGCAAAATATCTTTAAATCTTTCCAAGACTTATACAAATTCTCCTTATCCTTTCATTACAAAGGCATTTATCTTCCCTCTTAGTTCAAAAGTCTTGCAGGTGGGAAAACTTGGTGAGAAATTCAAACACCAACTCCTCCCTTTGTTAATCCGCCCGTGTGGTATTGATTGATACCAAGCTAGAGCCTTATCCTTAAGAGAAAAAGAAAAACCCCTTAGCTTATGATTGTTACCTTCCATACGGGCTGGACTTACCGCATCCATAAGAGTCTCGTAGTTGTTCATGTGTGTTGTGAGGAGATTCCGTCTCTGTCCCTCCAAACTGATTCTGGCGAATCATCTGTATTACCTGCGGTCGCAACTCATGCTCGTGGTTTGCGGGATCTCCAAAGTTAACTCCAGGACGGTTAACTCTTTGGGCAGGATCCATTCTCTGTCCAAGTGTTTGTGGAACTTCCACAAAAGGCTGGTAAAGGACAGGTCTAAGAGGAGCGGGAGGTGGAGCTTGTGGAGGAGCTTCAACTCGAGGAGGAATTGGAGCTAATTGTGGTGTTGGAATTACTTGTTGCACTGGAGCTGGAGCTGGAGCTGCGTCTTGCCTTTGGTCCATGGCTCCGGCAATCTCTTCCATTTGAATTCTCATTGCAGCCATTTCCCTTTGAGTAGTTTCCTCTCTTTCTCTAGCATTCCGTTTCTCAGTCTCAAGTTGCTCTAAAGCATCTCTAAGTTCAGCTTCGTAATCTCTGTTTTCGGCCTTTTAGAAGCTTTCCGGGCTCTTAGTCTCTCTCGCAGTGTTCTTTCAGGTTCGGGATCGTACGGAACTAGTTCTTTCGAACCCGAGTTCTTCGCATACACTGAAAAATACCTAAAGTCCTGAAAATTCCAAAAACAAAACCAAAAGCGAGATCAAAAGTAAAAGAAATACTTACACTATAAGAAATCACAAAACAAATCAAATAACCTAGTCCCCGGCAACGGCGCCAAAAACTTGTTCGCTGTTTTAACACCCCTATAAATCTTTATCAATAATGATAAAGCTACAAGTTAGTAAAAACCACGGTATGCTTTAAATTTATAAAAACTTGTAATAAACCCAATATGTAGCGAACCCACAGTGTATGGGTCAATACAGTATGGATAAGTACTCCAAGGTCGATCTCAAGGACCAAGTGTCTGAATTGTAAATGTGATCTAAGATAGAGTAAATCAAAGTAAAAGAATGAGGTTGGAAAAGAAGGAAGAAAGATCAAAAAGGTTTTTGTGGATTTTGTAGAGTTCGCAATCAAATATCGGATTTGATTGAAAACTAAGTAAACAAACGAACGAAAGATATATCAATAAAGAGAACGCGGATTCCAAGGATTCAAGGTCATTATTTATACGCATGGACTCAGGACATCTCTCAAAGGATCTATGGTTAACAAGCTTCAGGGAAGAACGTTTCTAAGCTGACAGTCTATTACCGGGTAAGTCTCAAGACTATCTAGTTCCAAACCAACTACCTATTACCGGTAAGTCTCAAGGTAGAGAGGTAGGAAATTCTAAACAAACCAGATTCCAAACTAAGGGAAAGGTAAACCATTACCGGGTAAGTCTCAAGTATTACCCTACTTAGGAAGGAATCTAAGCACACTCAACCCAATAGAGATTTTCACCTCTATTACCTATGGTCAGTCTCTAATAAGAAGGGGTTTCACGGGTAAGTCTCAACTCCAACTTAGGTTACTAGGTAGAAGGATTCTAACTAGGTTCAAGTCCTAACTAACCACTAGGATTTCAAAGCTATTCAAACCAAGCATAAAACTCTATTCCATCATAGTCCAGGTATAAATAAATCCCTATTCACCTTGGAACCACAATGGTTCTAGCCAACAATCAACATATCAAAGGCAAATTCAATTCAATGGAAGAATTCATAAAATAAGAACTAAAAGAGAGAATAAGAAATTACTCAACTTTATTAAGATGAAACCAGCAAAATAACAAATTCCAGTATCGCGAAGCGTATCGAATAATTGAATTATCCTAAAAGCCTGAATCTTTCTAAAATCTCAATGTAGTTCAACAATGGTGACAATGTGTAGAGCAAGGAAGAAGAAGAAGGAGAAAGCGGCTCTCTCAATAGAAGCCTTCGAATAGAATGAAGCGGAACCCTTGAAACTATAAGAGCCTTAGTCTTTTGGAGCTGAGACCCCTTATCCGCCCCTACGGGTCCGTGGAGCCACCCCTGCGGCTTGCGCAGTGTTCCGCCCCTGCGGCCAGGAATTTCCGCACCTGCGGTTTCCTACGACTGCAGCCGAATTTGTTAACTCTTGATCCGTGCTTTACTCTCTTTCCTTTCCTTCTTTCTTAGCCTTTCCCTTGGCTTGTTGAGCAAGGGTTCCATCTTCATTTCTTCAGCTTTCTCACGTCCTTCTTGCCTTCTTTCTTTCTCCTTGATCTTGTGCTTGGTTTCTTCTTGGTTTGGAAGAGGAATTGTGTGCTTTGGTGGGAGGTTTGATGTTGTGCATGGTTGTTCAGCTTGGGAGCCATATGAGAGTGTGTGGTTGACCTTCCTTGCTGCCTAGGACCATAGTTGTTGTAAGTCATCTTCTTCTTCTCTTCTTCCTTTCTTTAATTCCTCTTCCTTAGCTTAGGATTAGATGTGATTGGATGTGTATTGATAGTGGAATGTGTATATATATGTATGTATGTGGCTTTGGAATGATGAAGATGTGAAATCGTCAAGTGGGAAGCCGAAGAGGAATTGCGGTTACACTCTG
>NCTC01003627.1:0-10590 GCA_002319775.1 Fagopyrum tataricum
GATAATGCCCCAGTGTACGGAGCCCTCAGCGGATCACCCACTCAGAATCACTCTGCAGCTCTCCTATCCTGCAAAGTGTCTACAACCACGGTATAAAACCGTTAGCTAACCATACACATATATAGGAAGATGCTAGAGCACAAAACACACATCAGAAATCTTAACACCTCATAATGTTTTCACACATTTACTCATTATCTTTATAAAGTCCAGCAGTCAACTCGTAATATAAATATCCATATAAACATAAGTGACACGAGGAAATATAACCCTCGCCTCTGGGTACTATAATCAGCTGGAGTGGTGGCCTGGAACACCTCCCCGTGTACCCTAAGGGAATGGAGAGTGCCCGAACCGTTTACCAGGTCTGGCCTGACCACAGAGAACCCCAACTCCTAGCGGGATGAATGGAAAAGTTGTCACAGCCCTACAATGGCAATCAATACATCATAGGTCGGTGACCATCACAACGCATGCTATAAACATATAACAAACACCACTCATGCACAACATCCTATAAAGGAATGACAACTAAGTAAGTCCCACGACTTACCTCAACCTCGTAGTCGTCTCAACTGGATCAACCTTCAACTCAGTCCACTCCAAACTGGAGGATAACACGGCCTATACAAGGCATACATATATATCAAACTCCTATCACACAAGGGTCACACCTAGACCCAAGGGATGCATAAGGATCATATTCCAACTCGTAATCCTCAAAGCCGTAACCGGCATAAACCATTCCGTACTCACTCTCATTCTAAACTCATACTCATACCTAGCATGCTACTACCGCTCATACTAGGAAAGGAAATGATCTACCTAGATCTAGGTAGACCGCGGGACAAAGCGCACCTGCGTGACAAAGGGGCGCAGGGGCGAAAGGCAAGCGGCTGCGGGCGGCGGCGGGACGAAGCCACGGAGGCGGGTGACAAGGGACGCTGGCAAACGCAGGCACGCCGCTGGCACGACGCGCAGGCGCTACGACACGGTAGCCGCGGGGCGGTGACTCTCGGCCGCGGGGCACGACAACGCAGGAAATGGTTCTACGATTCCTCCTCGGCTCTTTACGTGATCAAACCACGTCTTCTCTCATCCAGGGTCAAGCACATACATATACATACACATACAAACATCATACACATCTATGCAAGCATCTAATCCTAAGCTATGGTGGAAGAACAAGAAAGGAAGAAGAGAATAAGAAGATCCTTACCACACTTGTGGTCTAAGGCTGCAGGGGAAGGTCACACACACACTAGCTGGCCTCAAGCCTAGTAACAACAACCACCAGCATCCATAGCATCAAAGCCATCTCAAACTCTCTTGTAAACTTCAAGAGAAACTCATACACAAAATCAAACTCAAGGGGAGAAGAAGGAGAAGCAAGAAGATCGTGGGAAGCTAGAGAACAAAGTGAAACCCTTGCTCAAGCAGCTAAGGGGAAAACTTAAGGGAGAAGGCAAAGAAAGGGGAAAACACAAGTCAAAGGGTCAACAAAACCGGCTGCAGCCGCCGGAAACTGCAGGGGTGGGTTTCTTGGCCGCAGGGGTGGAACAACAGGGGAGCCGCAGGGGCGGCCTCACAGACCCGCGGGGGCGGCTAAGGCCAAAACTAGCTCCCAAAACTAAGGCTCTTACACCTCACCCCCCTAAAAACAAGTTTCGTCCCGAAACTTGTAAAATCATCAAACCACTCGGACTCACAAGCCGAGGTACAACTCTCTCTATAACCTCAAATATAAGCGTGGAGGAAACCATCCACTCCAGCAGCAACTATACTATCCAGGGCCTAGAGGAAAACCATCTCTAGCCAAACCATAACATATCACAATAGCATGGAGGAAAGAACCATCTCCAGCTATAAACAAAAATCATACTAGCACAATAAGATCTAATAAGATCATAACCACAACAAAGCTAGCATGAAATGACATATCATAGCATATAAGCATGTAAGCACAAAAGACTCACCAAGCTAGTACTAAGATCTACTCGGTGATCCTACTGGTACATCTATCTCGGCATAGAAATCTGGATAGTTCCTCTGGATACTATCCTCAGTCTCCCATGTAGCCTCCTCAGGTCCTCGTCTCGACCACTGTATCCTAAGCATAGGTATGTCCTTCGAACGTAGGCGTCTCATACCTCGTTCTAGGACTACAATCGGATGCTCAACAAAAGTGTGGTCCGACTCAACCACCAAATCATCATAACTCACGATGTGTCTCGGATCTGGTATATACTCCCTCAACTGAGACACGTGAAACACAGGGTGAACACCCTCTAATCTCGAGGCAAGGCTAATCTGTAAGCTGCGCTCCCAACCCGGTCCAGAATCTCGAACGGTCCGACATATCGGGGGCTCAACTTCCCCTTAATGCCAAAACGCCTAACACCTCGTGTCGGGGATACTCTCAGCCACACATGGGCTCCAACTCTGAACTCTAGAGGTCTACGCCTCCTATCAGCATACGACTTTTGACGGCTCTGTGCAGTCAGCATACACTCTCTGATCAATGCTACTCGAGCCATATCATCTTGAATCTGATCAGGTGCTAAACCACAGACACTTCTCTACTCATCCCAGCATAACGGGGTACGACATCTCTATCCATACAGTGCCTCATATGGGGCCATCCTAATAGATGTATGCCAGCTATTGTTGTAGGAGAACTCAACAAGTGGGAGATGATCCGTCCACACCTGCCCCCAATCCAACACACAAGCTCGCAGCATATTTGTAAGAGCCGTAGTCTTTCGGGCCGAGACCGGACCTTGGCCGAGATTAGCTTTGGCCGAGGTTGGTCTTGCCGCCCCCGCGGTGAGTGGCGCCGCCCCTGCGGCTGGCCTCCCCTGCGGCTGCTTGGACCGCCCCCGCGGTTTCCGGCGGCTGTAGCCATTTTTGTTGACCTTTGTTGACCTTGCTTTACCTTTTACTTCACTCATTCTTACCTTTGGCTGATCAAGGGTTTCTTCATCCTCTTGCTCCAGATTCTCTCCACGCATCCTTGCTTCCCTTTGCTCCCCTTTGATCTTGTTCTAGCTTGGAAGAGTTTGTGAGAGTTGGAAGTGTGTAGTGCTTGTGTAAGCTGTGGCTTTGGATATGCTGGGCTTGGAAGCCAGCCTTGGTAGCAGTTGAGCTCTCCTGCAGCCTTAGACCACAAGTGTGGTAAGGTTTCTTCTCCTCTCTTCTTTCTTTCTTGCCTTCCTTCATAGCTTAGGATTAGATGATTGCCTAGGAACGTTTTGATGCTGGTATGTGTATGTATGTGTTTGGGTTTGGTATGTGTATGTATGTGTTTGTCCAGGCGCCAACGTTGCGCCAGCGGCGTGCCAGCGGCCGCCCACGTTCCGTGTCACCACCCCCGCAGCCACATCCCGCCGCGTCCGCGGCCACATCCCGTCGCGCCCGCGGCCACCTGCTTTCGCCCCCGCGTCCCTTGTGACCCGCAGGTGCGTTTTGTCCCGGATCTACCTAAGGCTAGGAAGATCCTTTTCCTTCCTAGTATGAGTGTTAGTAGCATGTTAGGTGCGAGTTGAGGTTAGAATGAGTTGAGTACGGAACTGTTATGCCGGTTACGGCCTTGAGGATTACGAGTTGGAATATGATCCGTATGGAACCCTTGGGTCTAGGTGTGACCCCTTGTATGGATATGTATATGATGTATGCGTTATACCTTTTTTAGGTTGAGTTGATCTCCAGAGCGGAGCCGAGTATTCTGAGTCTGTGACTCCCGAGGTTGAGGTAAGTCTATAAGACTTACTTAGCTGCCCTCCATATATTGGATGTGTGCCTGAGTGGTGGATGTTATGCTTTATAGCCCGTATGATATATTGTATTACCGACCTATGGTCTATTGACTGCCCATTGTAGGGCCGTGACAACTTGTCCATTCATCCCGCTAGGAGTCTGGAGGTTCTCTTCGGGCAGGCCCGTATGGCTCAGTGGGCCGGCCACCTGCACCACTCCCATAGGGTACACGGGAGGCTGGACCGGATCCCATTCCAGCTGGCACCATTCCCGAGAGGCGAGGGTTATATTCCTCGTGTCACATACGTTCATATTGAGTTATTATTTATATGCTGTATGCGCCGGACTATTATTATATGATAATAAAATGGGTAAATGTGTGACAACATGTTTATATGTTTAAGTTCTGACGTGTGCATGTGCTCTAGCATCTTCCTTTGTATGTGTTTGGTTAGCTAACGGTGTAATGCCGTGTTGTAGACTTTGCAGGTTAAGACACTGCAGAGTGATCCAGACGGGGCGATCTGCTGAGGGCTCCGTACACTGGGGTTATACTCGTGGATGGGTATTTTAGATATGTATATATATATGATATGTTTTGTTGTACTCAACAGTTGTATAAAACTTTTGACATGTTTATATATCAGTTTTATGTTTTGGTTTTAATCTGTTTGTGCCTTGTTGTAAGATCGGTGAAATTGTTGTCAGGATAGGGTCAGGATCCATTGTGAGATCCTAGCCCGGTAGCACCTCGAGTCCCGCGGATTCGGGGTGTTACAAAGGTGGTATCAGAGCCCAGGTTGACAACAATGGCACTTGTAATCTGCAATAAAGGTCGAATAGATAAATAAACAGAACCCGAAAGGGGTCTGACTTTTCAAAAGGTTTTGGTTTTGAAATGAGTACAAAACGTTTTGGGATATCGTGTACGTGAGCCATCGCCCCTCTGAAGATCTCGATAGTATAGGTATATATATGTATAGATAGATACTATCTGCTGTGATGATGTGTTATATACCTATACATACGCATATATATTGCCATCTGAGTTGGGTTTATGTCCTCTGCAGATGGTTCAGACTAGAGCCTTACCTGCAGCAGGACGGGGTAGAGGAAGACCTCCGTTAGGTAGAGGACGGGGTAGGATCCCTGCTGCTGAGCTGCGTGCAGCAGAGGACGTTCAGGAAGAGATTGCTGAGAGTGCCGCCCTTGAGATGGGGGAAGGCACAGCTGGGGGACAAGGTCCACAGCGAGTCCAGTCAGCAGACTCGGACCGTGTCTCCATGGAGGAACCAGCCTTCCGTGATTACATCCGGCGGGTTGAGGAGGCTGCCAGGGCAGGTAGACGTGCCCCGGATCTGCCAGCGCAGGAGGGACCATCTGAGAGGTCCCACATCGTTACACAGGTGCTAGCTGCACCGGCACCTGTTGCTGAGGTCGTTCGAGTACAAGAGGAGTATAGAGGGTCTCGACCAGACAGTTGGTTGAAGGCTTTCCATCAGATGGGAGTACCCCCTTTCTCTGGGAAGGTGGGGTTGGAGGTAGAGTTGTGGATAGGACACGTAGACTCGGCTCTGGAGTCTATTAGGTGTCCAGCTAATAGACAGGTCGGGTTAGTGCAGAGCTTGTTCAGGGAGTTAGCGCAGCACTGGTGGAGATCCGTACGAGGTCAGGTCACCAATTATGAGCAAATGAGGTCTATGATCCGAGAGCGTTTCTGCCCTGCCTCGCTGAGGAAGGAGAGACTGAGGGATTTTGTGGAGGCCGGGTTCGAGGATGTGCCAGTTTCTGAGGCCATCCGGAGGTTTCAGAAGTAGCTGGCATAAAGTTAGGACTAGCTGCACCTCCTGCTGATCAGCAGGTGTATCTGTTTTCCCGACGGCTTAGGGATGCCACCCGGGCTTATATAGCGGGATTTCATTGTGAGTCCCTGATGGACTACCAGGATCGAGCCACTGACTATGAGCGTGAGCGGGTCAGTCAGAGGAGAGCTTCTCAGACCAGGGGGGTCTGAGAAGAGACAGCGTACCGGGCAGACTAGCGGTACGGCTGGAGCTGCTGGGTCAGGGCGAGGTCAGAGTCGCTAGAGTCAGCCTTCGCCTACACCGGCTACTGGTAGAGCTCGACAGTGCTATAACTGTGGAGAGCAGGGACATATTAGGCCAGAGTGCCCGAGACAGCCGGTGACTTGCTTCACGTGTGGTGGGCGAGGTCACAGAGCATTGTTCTGCCGTCAGGGCGGAGCTTCGTCACAACAGGGTTCTTCACCTGCTAGTGGAGCTGGGGGTGGACAGAGGTCACCTCAGCAGCAGCAGACACATGGACAACAGAAGGTCCCAGATCGTCAGACGGCTCAGGGATCTGCTCCTGGGCTGAGCAGAGGTAGAGGTCGTGGTGGGAGCACCACTGACACCCATGGCCCTCAAGGCCGAATTTTTGAGCTGAGGAGTGCAGAGGAGCCGGCTGCACCTACTGCTACAGGTACCATTCTGATTTATGGCTTACCTGGTCGTGTTTTATTTGACACGGGTGCTACGCATTCATATTTGTTGCTTGTGTTGAGCGTCTGGGTCTAGACACTGTAGAGGGGATGACCTTTATTATAGGGCTACCCAATGGGGGTAGGGTCAGAGGTACCCGTGAGATCCATGACTGTCCTATTTCTGTAGGGACCCGTGTGCTTTTAGTTGACTTCTTTGTCATGCCGCTGGAGCATGAGGAAGTCATCCTTGGTATGGATTGGATGGATAGGCATTTTGCGGTTTTAGATGTGGGTAGGAGGACTGTCACCCTCTCTACCGAGTCTGGTCAGTTAGCGGTTTTCCGAGGTTGGGACCTCGGGAAGGTAGGCATGGTTATCAGTGCTATATAGGCAGCTAGGTTGATTGCCCAGGGTTGTGAGGCCTTCTAGTGTTACGCCATGAAGGAGGGGGAGAGTCCAGCCTTAGAGGATATCCTAGTGGTTGATGAGTTTGTGGATGTGTTTGCTGAGCCGTCCAGTTTGCCACCTCAGAGGAGTGTGGACTTTGGGATTGATTTAGAGCCGGGTACGAGACCGATCTCGAAGGCCCCATACCGGATGGCGCCCGTCGAGATGTTAGAGCTGAAGAAGCAACTCGAGGAGTTGGCTGAGAAGGGCTTCATTCGCCCTAGCGTATCCCCATGGGGGGCACCGGTCCTCTTCGTACGGAATAAGGACGGATCGTTGAGGTTATGCATAGATTACCGAGAGTTGAATAAGGTGACCATCAACAACAAGTATCCGTTTCCGCACATTGATGATTTGCTGGATCAGTTACAAGGAGCTTTAGTGTTCTCCAGGATAGACCTGCGCTCAGGATATCACCAGCTGAGGCTGAGAGAGCAGGATGTGCACAGGACGGCATTTCGGACCCGTTATGGACACTACGAGTTTGTAGTGATGCCATTCGGGCTCACGAATGCCCCGGCAGTTTTCATGGAGTTGATGAACAACATCTTCATCGACTTCCTGGATCAGTTTGTGGTGGTCTTTATAGATGACATCCTGGTGTGCTCTCGCAACAAAGAGGTGCATGCAGGACATTTGAGGACGGTACTACAGGTTTTGCGGGATAGAGAACTTTATGCGAAGTTCTCTAAGTGTGAGTTTTGGATGCCAGAGGTAGCATTCCTGGGTCATATTGTTTCCGCTGAGGGGATCAAGGTTGATCCGGCGAAGATTGAGGCAGTAGCGGCATGGATGACACCGACGAACGTCAAGGAGGTACGTAGCTTCCTTGGCCTAGCCGGTTATTACAGACGCTTTGTGGAGGGATTTTCCGTGATTGCCCGTCCACTGACGAGTTTGTTGAGGAAGACTACCAGATTTGTGTGGTATGATCAGTGTATGCGGAGTTTTGAGGAGCTGAAGAGATGTTTGACGTCTGCTCTTGTTTTGGCACAGCCAGAGGGTACAGCTGACTTCGTGGTTTACAGTGATGCATCCAAGCTTGGCTTGGGATGTGTGTTGATGCAGCGGGGCAGAGTGATTGCTTATGCGTCTCGACAGCTGAAGACGTATGAGGAGAACTACCCGACTCATGATCTGGAGTTGGCCGCGGTAGTTCATGCACTGAAGATTTGGAGACATTACCTGTATCGTGCCACATGCCAGATCTTCACCGACCATAAGAGTTTGAAGTATATTTTTACGCAATGGGAGTTGAATAACCGCCAACGTAGGTGGCTCGAGCGGATTAAGGATTTTGACTTGGAGATTCTGTATCATCCGGGGAAGGCGAACGTTGTCGCCGACGCCCTGAGCCGGAAGACGCCTCGAGAGCAGGCGATCGCGAGATTGACAGTACAGTCTCAGCTGCAAAGAGACCTGAGATGGTTAGAGTTGGACATCCAGTTTCCTGATGAGGAGGCCCGACTGAGTATCTTAGAGGTTCTACCTGATCTGTTGGGGGAGATCCAACAGAAGCAGGAGACCTGCCCGATGTTGCTGAGGATATGGGAGAGGATGTCTCGAGATGAGGCACCACATTTTCTTCTGGGGGCAGATGGAGTGTTAAGACGCCGAGGTCGCGTCTGTATACCTGCTGACGCAAATTTACGTCAGAGGATTCTACAGGAGGATCACTGTACACCTTACTCGGTACATCCAGGTACGAGTAAGATGTATCAGGATTTGAGACGTATATACTGGTGGGGTGGGCTGAAGCCCGATGTGGCCAGATTTGTGGCATAGTGTGCGACCTGCCAGCAGGTCAAGATCGAGCATTTCAGACCTAGGGGCGAGCTTCATCCACTTCCTGTTTCACAGAGGAAGTGGGAAGATGTCACCGTGGATTTTGTGACCGGATTGAGATTGAGCCGGGGTTATGATGCTATCTGGGTCATTGTGGACAGATTGACGAAGACGGCATGTTTTTTTCCGATCAGGGAGACGTAGCCGGTGAGCAGACTGGCTGAGGAGTACACTAGGCAGATAGTGAGACTCCATGGGGTGCCGAGGACGATCGTCTCTGACAGAGATGGGCGATTTACCTCGAGATTTTGGCAGCAGATTCAGACTGCCCTGGGGACGAGTTTACATTTCACGACGGCGTTTCATCCTCAGACCGATGGTCAATCAGAGAGGACCATTCAGACGCTGGAGGATATGATGCGAGCTTGTGTGTTGGATTGGGGACAAGTGTGGACGGATCACCTCCCACTAGTTGAGTTCTCATACAACAACAGCTGGCATGCATCTATTGGGATGGCCCCATATGAGGCACTGTATGGACAGAGATGTCGGACTCCGTTATGCTGGATGAGCAGAGCAGTGTCAGCGGTATAGCCCCTGATCAGATTCAGGATGATATGGCCCGAGTAGCCCTGATTAGAGAGCGACTGCTGACGGCTCAGAGCCGTCAGAAGTCGTATGCAGACAGGAGGCGCAGACCTCTAGAGTTCCGAGTTGGAGCCCATGTGTGGCTGAGAGTGTCCCCGACACGAGGTGTGAGGAGATTCGGCATTAAGGGGAAGTTGAGCCCCGATATGTCGGACCATTCGAGATTCTGGATCGGGTTGGGAGCGCAGCCTACAGATTGGCTTTGCCTCCGAGATTAGAGGGTGTTCACCCTGTGTTCCACGTGTCTCAGCTGAGGGAGTATATACAGACCCGAGACACATTGTGAGTTATGATGATTTGGTGGTTGAGCCGGACCACACGTTTGCTGAGCATCCTATTGCAGTCCTAGAGCGAGGTATGAGACGCCTGCGTTCGAAGGACATTCCTATGTTGAGGATACAGTGGTCGAGACGTGGACCTGAGGAGGCTACTTGGGAGACTGAGGATAGTATCCAGAGGAACTATCCAGAGTTCTATGCTGGGATAGAGGTACCAGTGGGATCGCCGGGTAGATCTTAGTATTACCTCGGTGAGTGTTATATGCTTATGTGTTTATGTGCTTATATGCCATACTGTGTTTATTTCGTGCTAGCTGTGATGTGTGTATGATCTGTTACAGATCCTGTTGTGCTAGTACGACCGATAGGTATAGCTGGAGATGGTTCTTACCTCCATGCTATCTCGAGATATGTAGGATTGGATGGAGATATCTTCTCCATGCCCCGATGTTGGTTTGGCTAGAGACGCTTCTCTCTATGCCCCGGATAGGATTGTGATCTTTTGCGGGAGATGATGTTTCTCCACGCCCGTGTTGAGGTTATAGCGTATGGTTGAGGCCAGGTATGTGTTATGATACCTCTATGATAGAGAGTGTATCCCGGTTTTGAGGT
This sequence comes from Fagopyrum tataricum, assembly GCA_002319775.1. Taxonomy (NCBI): domain Eukaryota; kingdom Viridiplantae; phylum Streptophyta; class Magnoliopsida; order Caryophyllales; family Polygonaceae; genus Fagopyrum; species Fagopyrum tataricum. The sequence continues at coordinate 10,009 of NCTC01003627.1, forward strand.
TATGTGCTTTCGAGGTTTATGCAAGTTTCGGGACGAAACTTGTTTTTAGGGGGGAGAGATGTAAGAGCCGTAGTCTTTCGGCCGAGACCGGACCTTGGCCGAGATTAGCTTTGGCCGAGGTTGGTCTTGCCGCCCCCGCGGTGAGTGGCGCGCCCCTGCGGCTGAACCGCCCCGCGGTTTCGGCGGCTGCAGCCGTTTTTTGACCTTTGTTGACCCTTTACCTTTACTTCACCCTTCTTACCTTTGGCTGATCAAGGGTTTCTTCATCTCTTCTCCAGCTTCTCTCCACGTCCTTGCTTCCCTTGCTCCCTTTGATCTTGTTCTAGTTGTGGAAGAGTTTTGTGAGAGTTTGTGTAGTGTTGTGTGTTGTGGCTGGTATGCTGGGCTTGGAAGCCAGCCTTGGTAGCAGTTGAGCTCTCCTGCAGCCTTAGACCACAAGTGTGGTAAGGTTTCTTCTCCTCTCTCTTTTCTTTCTTGCCTTCCTTCATAGCTTAGGATTAGATGATTGCCTAGGCACGTTTTTGATGTTGGTATGTGTATGATGTGTTTGGTTTGGCTTTGGATGAGAGAAAGAACGGGAAT
>NCTC01003627.1:36284-70179 GCA_002319775.1 Fagopyrum tataricum
CCGCCCGCGGCTGTGCTGGGCCGTGAGCCTGCCGCCGCCCCGCGGCCATGCCGAGTCCCGCGGCCATGCCGAGCCGCACCCGCGGCCGTGCTGTGCCGCTGCCGCGCCCTGCCGTCCGCGCCCGCGGCCGTGATGATCCGCCCCCGCGGTCGTGCTGCAGAAACGTCTTCGTCTTCGATCGTGGATCCTTGGCTCCAAAGTCCCTCTTCTCTTGCTGGATCTTCTCCAAACACCCATCACTGGTCTTAGGCACCTCTCCTTGACCTAATCGAGCTAAGAACCTATGCATGCAAAAGAGTTGGGCAAAAACTCCTCAAGATCTTCCTCCATAGCCATGGATGAAGGAGGGAAGAAGAAGAAGGAAAAACAGCAAGGAAGAGAGGTGAGGGAGAGGAAGGAGCTTACCAACAGATCTGGAATGCCTCTCCAAGCTGTCCACAACAAGATCTCCACACAAAATGGAAGAAGAGAAGAGAGCAAAAGAGAGGAATGGAAGGGAGGAATGAATCTAACGTGAAAGAGAGTGGAGGAGAGAGAGGGAGGGACAAGGCTGCCAAGATGGGACAACAGCCATCTTGTCCCATTTGCCCGGAACGAGGGGTCGGAAATGACCCCTTGTCAATTCGATTCGGAACGAAAGGTCGGAAAGCGGAAAAAAAAAAAAAGGGAAAAAACTACGAGTCGGCTCGGGATTTTGGAAATAAAATCCCGGCACTCGGCACCTCGTGCCTGCGGAAAGATCTATAAAACGCTCCAAGTCCGGAATAAAATTCCGGGCGTTACAACTAACCCCCCTAAAAACAAGTTTTGTCTTGAAAATTGCTAAACCCAACACTCTCGGACAAACACGTCACGTAACCACGTGGAACTCATAAAACGTCAACCATCGGCTCTAATCCAAGTCTACGTAAAGAATCACATCAAGACCTCACAAGGTACAAATATACTCACACGCACTCACATAACACAACATAACATAACCACACAAAACACACAAGGAAAGATCCCGGGACTAGCCCGACGGTCCTATCGATGTCGCCAAATCTGCGTAAAACTCAGGATAGTTCCTCCGGATACTATCCTCCGTCTCCCATGTAGCCTCATCGGCTCCTCGCCTCGACCACTGAATCCTCAACATCGGTATCTCCTTCGATCGAAGGCGTCTCGTACTCCGCTCTAAGACCGCTATCGGGTGCTCTGCAAAAGTATGGTCCGGCTCGACCACTAGGTCCTCGTGGCTGATGATGTGCCTCGGGTCGTGTATGTACTCTCTCAGCTGAGAGACATGAAACACCGGATGTATACCCTCCAACCGCGATGGCAGTTCTAACCGGTATGCCACCTCACCGACTCTCTCCAAGATCTCGAATGGACCAACATATCGGGGCTTAACTTCCCATTAATGCCGAATCGCCTGACGCCTCGCGTTGGTGATACCCTCAACCAAACCTGAGCTCTTACCCTGAACTCGAGAGTTCTACGCCTCCTATCCGCATACGACCTCTGCCGGCTCTGCGCGGCCAACATCCTCTCTCGGATCAAGGCAACTCTAGCCACGTCGCCCTGTACCTGATCTGGAGCTAAAACGCTAGGACTCCCCGGCTCATCCCAACATAAGGGAGTACGGCATCTCCGTCCATACAATGCCTCATACGGTGCCATCCCAATTGACGCGTGCCGGCTTTTTTTATATGAAAACTCGACTAACAGGAGATGATCTGGCCATACTTGACCCCAATCTAGTACACATGCTCGCAACATGTCCTCCCACTTCCACTGCGGCACGGGAAATGGGTGAAGCTCTCCTCCGGGTCTCTGGTGGTCGATCTTGACCTGCTGGCAGGTCGCGCATCGGGCCACATATCTAGCTACATCGGGCTTGATCCCGCCCCACCAATAAAGTCTCCTCATGTCCTGGTACATCTTACTCGTGCCTGGGTGCACCGAGTAAGGTGTGGAATGTGCCCCATGCAAAATCCGCTCTCTCAACTCCTGATCCGACGGTACACAAACACGTCCATGACGTCTCAATAGTCCGTCTGCTCCTGTGATAAAATGCAGTGCCTCTCCTCGGGACATCCTGTCCCGGATCCTCCTCAAACTGGAACATCCCTCCTGCTTCTGCCGGATCTCTCCGGACAGGTCAGGTAATATGTCTGACTCGGACAAGCAACAGTCCGTATCCGGGAACCGGATATCCAACTCCAAGCCTATCAAATCCCTCTGCAACCGTGGCTGAACCGTAAGCCGAGCTATAGCCTCATCTCGAGGTGTCCTCCTACTCAAAGCATCGGCGACTACGTTCGCCTTCCCCGGATGGTAAAAAATCTCTAAGTCAAAGTCCTTAATCAGCTCCAACCATCTCCTCTGGCGGTTATTCAACTCTCGCTGAGTGAATATATACTTCAGACTCTTATGGTCTGTGAAGATCTGACATGTAGCCCCGTACAAGTAGTGTCGCCAGATCTTCAGGGCATGAATCACTGCCGCTAGCTCAAGATCATGGGTAGGCTAATTCTCCTCGTACGGCTTCAGCTGCTGAGAAGCATACGCAATAACCCTACCTCTTTGCATCAAAATGCACCCCAATCCTATCTTGGAGGCGTCACTTTACACCACGAAATCCTCTATGCCCTCAGGTTTGGCTAAAAAAAGGAGCGGAAGTCAACCTCCTCTCCAGCTCCTCGAAACTGCGCTGACAAGGCTCGGACCATACGAACCTGGTGGACTTCCTCAGCAAGGAAGTGAGAGGTCGTGCAATCACGGAGAAACCCTCAACAAAACGGCGGTAGTATCCCGCTAAGCCAAAGGAACTGCGCACCTCCTTGACCGTCCTAGGAGGCGGCCATGATGAAACGGACTCTATCTTCGCCGGGTTAACCATGACACCCTCGGCGGAAACTATATGACCCAAAAATGCCGCATCGGACATCCAAACTCGCACTTAGAGAGCTTAGCATAAAGCTCTCTATCTTGGAGGACTCGAAGCACCGTCCTCGGGTGTCCCTCATGCTCCTCCCTACTCCGGGAGTAGACTAAGATTTCGTCTATAACCACTACCACGAACTGGTCCAAGAAGTCGATGAAGATGTCGTTCATCAACTCCATGAAGACGGCGGTTGCATTCGCGAGCCCAAGTGGCATCATGACAACTCATAACGGCCGTATCTCGTCCTAAATACCGTCTTCGGTACGTCCTCCTTTGTCAATTGATACACTTGAAACGCCAGATGAACACCCTCTACTCTCGGTGGCCATGCCAGCTGGTAAAACACTTTCCCCAACTTGCGCTAAGATCTCAAAAGGGTCCGATGTATCGGAAACTCAACTTCATTCTCGGGTCTTTCTTACTACGATATTTCCATTAAGTTTCTCCTTTGCCTGTCTCTAACAAAGAAGACCGAACTTTCAATTTACACCGTTGCCTTTGGTTCTTGTCAAACCAAACTTTGATGTTACGTTTCCTCAATTCTTGTGGCAAGTTCTAAGTAACGATGGAAATGCTTTGCTTTACACTGCTCCTACTAACGAGACATATATGCTATAACTTTTGCATCGTCTCTCCATACTCAATCAAGACCATTCTTGAAGAATCACTTGTACACTTCAAACCGATCACACTTCGAGGCAATTTCCGAAACAGTTGCACCAATGAATCTCCTCTTAACTCGCACACATCCATTGTCCATTTTCGTCCCACTCGATACTTCATCGTCATCTGGAGTAGATTGGCCATAGGTGGTGTTACTTGAAGAATCTCTCCACAAATCCGGTAATGATCAGTCCATCAAAGAAAACTTGTAACTTCTTTCACATCCTTCGGGGGTTGTCATCCCGAGACAACTGGTCATACAACTTCTCCCTTCTTCGAGAGTAGACCAGAATGTCCTATTCGGGCATTAGTAAGCCCATATGGAATCACTACAACTCGTAGTGACCATGGTTTGTCCGGAATGCAAAAGCTGCACTATCCCAGTCTCGACTTCTCAATTGGTGACAATCAAACCTTAACTCGATCTTAGAAGAGACCACCGACCCTTGCAACCGGTCGAGTAGATCCTCTATACGTGGTAAGGGGGTACTTGTTCTTCATTGTAATCTTGTTCGATTCATTGTAGTCGATGTACAAATGGAGATAACCGCTTCTCTTTTCGCAAACTGGTGTTCTCCATAATCACTTCAAATATATTTTTACTCTCTTGTTACCGATCCTTTATGATCCCACAACCTAGTTACTCTCCCCTACACTCATCCATAGACCACCCGCACATGCGCGTTCTCGGTTGTCACCAATTAGCTGATAACTGAGCTTCTCCCATGTCAATGACTTACCATTCTTCTATGCTTCCATGTTACCATTCTCATGAAGGCTACCCTCTCGGGGTACTCTACCTTAAACTCCGTTAGTTCATTCTTCATTCCACACTTCCTTTTCCTTTTGCGAGATAATTATACCCTTCTCGGCATTGTTAAGTCACATGACTCGCCTTCATCGGCTTAACCGCGCTTCCTGATATCTTGTACATGCGTCTTCTCAAAATTTCTAACGTTAGTTAGCATCCACGCGTTACTCCCATCTTCTTAGGATCATCATTTATACCCACTTCCTCCTTTTTGGCGTTTCTTCCCCTTATCGTCATAGCGGAAACCGGTCAACTCCGCGTGAATCCCCACCTTGCCATTCTTCCCATAACTCTCGTAATGTTTACTCTTCACTTAATGGTACCTCGTAAGCTTAACTTATGGTATCTTACATCTTTCACACTTGGTTCGATCACATTTCTCATCTTGACTCCAAAGCTTAGGAGCGTCTAAGGAAAGCTTCACTTCTCGGGATGGAACACCGGCTTTAACCTTGTTAGAATGCACCCATCTTTTCCTCGATTCGCATCTTTAGTTGTCCACGCGTCTTCTCGAAGAACTTAATTTTGTTTTCTCCATTGCTCTTGTCGTACGTAGTCCTCAAACACGGTAGCTCCAACGGACGCTCCTCGTCCTGACAGATGGAGAACTCTGTGCCCCGGACCTCACAACGGTCCTATCCCAGCCTCGAGAACGATGCTCTCGGCGATATCCTCTACGGGAACCTCAACTGCCGGTGGATCCACAACCGGCGGGTCCGCAATGGGGATACGTCCCCGACCTCTCACGCCTGGAGGTCTTCCTACTCGTTCCTGCCCTCTCGGAACGGTAGGGGAAAGAGGGGGTCTACCCCTGGCGGGTCCTACGTAATCGGTAGCTCTCGTACGTGCCATCTAATAGCGTATGACGTTTACTTATGTATAAATACATAGGTGCTATTTACGATCTCGGTATGATAACACTAAAGAAAACGTAAGGTAAGCATAATCACACAATACATCCAAGGAATACAAGCCCAAACGCCCTAAGGCCACATAGATAGCTAATTACATACAAATCCACAAACATCCTAAGGTCATATATATATAACTATATATACCTATTCCTAATCCGGAGATCTATGTCGTTGAGGTTTGCGGAAGGAGTGGTGGTCCCGTACATTCTAACCCAAACCCGACTCATGCATATGATTTTGAAAACGAAAAGTCAAAACCCGTGTGGGTTTTGTTTTATACCTCATTCGGCCTTTAAAAAGATTGCGAGTGCCATTGTTGTCAACCTAGGGCTCTAATACCACTTTTGTAACACCCCAAATCCGCTGGACTCGGGGTGGTACGGGCGAGACCTCACAATGGGTCCCGACCCTTAGCCTGACAACAATTTCACCGGACCTTTCCAACAAGGAACAAATAAAGGCAAAACTCGAAAACGTTTATAATGTATGCGAGACACTGAAAGGTAAGAATACAACGTGGAAACTCAGCCGAGTCCTCAAAACGAAATAACCCGATACGGAATTTCAACATACAATAACATCCACGAACTAACAAGATGAAACATAACCCAAAACATCCCCGTCCTATAATGTACGGAGACTCCGGCTGTCCACTCCTCCACCTCACTCGGCGGCGTCCCTAACCTGCAAGTCATCTACAACACGGTTTAAAACCGTTAGCTCATACTCGAAGCATTAGAAAAGCGGTGAAGGCACAAACACATACATAACACAAAACATAAAACACACAATCCGGTTTATTATCTTTTTATTATTAAGTCGTATCCCGTTCTAATTCAACTTCGGTTTGCGACACGAGACCACCGTGGTCTCGCCTCGGTCCCTACTCACCGGCAAAGAATGGTACGGATGCACCCGACCATCTGACCCGCCGGGCTAGTCGCCGAAAACCTCCTAGACTCACTCGGTCGTAGGCAGTGATGTCACCGCCCGTTATCATACACTTGGCCCAACATATACATATAAGGTCGTTGGTCCTAATTACTGGTTTAATTGTTATAACATAACATAAATAGAGACCACCAAACACACATCAATGCTCATACATAAAATACGACCTAAGTAAGTCCGGAGACTTACCTCGTCACCAACCCAAGTCACCACACTCTCGCTTCCTTAAGGCGGAAGCCCACAACCTGCTCACAAGAGATATGCATATCAATACATACTCCCACTCAAGAAGTCTTAGACTTCACTCTAGTGATCTATGCAAGATCACCTAACCCTCAAACTAGGAATGCATCCTAGGTCCCAAGTGCTCACCACACATGAAACAACCCACAACAGTTCATAATTCCACAACAGTAATCCTCAACCAAAGAGGCACAAGCTAGCCTAGAAGGTCCATCATGCTCACATGCTCATATCCATCACTTACATCGAGCCTAAAGGGCTCCTAGGTTCACAACCACTAAGTGGCATTCCAAGATACTCTAGATCCATCCTAGGCATGCTACTAACATGATCCAACATCAATACTAAGGAAGGAACGAAGAGGAAAGGAGAGGAGGAACCTACTGTCGAAGAAACGCAGTCGCGGAGTGAAGCTGGCGCCCCAGCGGAGCAGGAGCCGCCCCTGCGGAACCAGAGGCCGCCCCCTGCGGCGCTTCCGGCCGCACCCGCGGCGGAAGGAAGCCGCCCCCGCGGCCGTCGTGTCCTGGAGCCCCGGAGCCGCCCCGCGGCCGTGCCGAGCCGCGCCCGCTGCTGTGCCGAGCCGCGCCCGCGGCTGTGCTGGGCCGTGAGCCTGCCGCCGCCGCGGCCATGCCGAGCCGCACCGGCGGCGGTGCTGTGCCGCTCCCGCGGCCGTCCGCGCCCGCGGCCGTGATGATCCGCCCCCGCGTTCGTGCTGCAGAACGTCGTCTTCGATCGTGGATCCTTGGCTCCAAAGTCCCTCTTCTCTTGCTGGATCTTCTCCAAACACCCATCACTGGTCTTAGGCACCTCTCCTTGACCTAATCGAGCTAAGAACCTATGCATGCAAAGAGTTGGGCAAAAACTCCTCAAGATCTTCCTCCATAGCCATGGATGAAGGAGGGAAGAAGAAGAAGGGAAAAACAGCAAGGAAGAGAGGTGAGGGAGAGGAAGGAGCTTACCAACATATCTGGAATGCCTCTCCAAGTTGTCCACAACAAGATCTCAACACAAAATGGAAGAAGAGAAGAGAGCAAAAGAGAGGAATGGAAGGGAGGAATGAATCTAATTAATGTGAAAGAGAGTGGAGGAGAGAAAGGGAGGGGACAAGGCTGCCAAGATGGGACAACAGCCATCATGTCCCATTTTTCCGGAATGAGGGGTCGGAAATGACCCCTTGTCTATTCGATTCGGAACGAAAGGTCGGAAAGCGGAAGGAAAAAAAAGGAAAAAAAACGACGAGTCGGCTCGGGATTTTGGAAATAAAATCCCGGCACTCGGCACCTCGTGCTTGCGGAAAGATCTATAAAACGCTCTAAGTCCGGAATAAAATTCCGGGCGTTACATGGGAATCCCCATGGCACCTCATGTCTTACGGGCAGCTGATTAGACCCCACTCCTGGACAAGATTGGGAGGTACATCTGTGCGTGGAACAAGAGACATTTGTCTTTTGCAGGTAGACTTGAGCTTATCAGGACGGTCCTTCAGGGTACGGAGAGCTTCTGGCTGTCTATACTACCGGTCCCTGCGCTGGTGATGGATAGGCTGACAGGACTATGCAGACAGTTCCTTTGGAGCTGGCCCAGAGTAGCTTGGACGCGAGTTTGCATGCCCAGGAGAGAGGGTGGTTTGGGTCTCCGTAACCTTAGGTGTTGGAACTCGGCATTTATGTGTAAGTACTACTGGCACATTCATGCTAAGAGGGACAACCTTTGGGTGAGGTGGATCCACCACATATACTTACAGGTGGTCGAGCCAGACCACTGGATGCCCCACAAACGTGACTCGCCTCTGGTGAAGGCTATAATCGGAGCCAGAGATGAGGTAGCCACGTTTGTGGATGAGGAGACGACATTGAAGGAGGTACTTGAGAGCTGCTGCCATGGTGGCAAGTTCAGAGTTACAAATGCCTACGACATGATTAGAGAGCATGGAGAGGAGATGGACTGGTTCAGGATAGTGTGGGACACGGGCAACACGCCCAAGCACTTTTTTATCCTCTGGATGGTGATTCTAGGATGTTTATCCACCAGAGACATATTACACTTCCTTGACATAGACCCTACCTGCCACTGGTACGGCCTGGAGAATGAGTCACACGATCACTTGTTCTTTGGCTGCACTTATGCGAGGAAGGTTTGGAGGCAGGTCTGCTACGGATTCAGGATGTCCACAGATATGACCACGAGGGCAGACGTCGTAGCATATCTCCTGCATACTGCACCAGGGAGGATTTGGACGAGCAGAGCATGCATATACGCCTTCTCAGCGACGATCTACTTCTTGTGGCATTCTAGGAATGCCCTGGTGTTTGACCGGAACAGGATCCCCATTGATATCCTGGTCCGGATGATTAGAGGGCATACCTACAGATTACTCTATGAGGCCTTTCCACCTAGAGTTGGAGAGAGGTTTGAGATTTAGCACTTTGTACGTTTTTATGCCAGACTTGAGACTCATTTGCTGATGGCTTTGCCGAAGGTGAATGATATCTTGATCCGTTGGCTAGGCACTTTGTTGGTCTATGAGTGTCCCTTTTTGCTGATGGCATTGCCGAAGGTGGAGGGGCCTTGTTGATAGTGCCAGGTGGTTTATTTTATTTATTTTCACAGTCAATTGATGGTAGATGGTACGTTAAGGAGGTTTGCATGCCTACCGGGAGTACTAGGGATTTTTCTTAGGCCCTATGTTTGTATGTTGATAAACTCTGTTGCATTGTAGACTTAGTCAGGACCACTCTAGTCCTGGCTAAGCTACTTCTTTACACTTTTTTATGAATTTACCATTTACCGTCAATGGATTTCCGATAAGGCGTGTGACACCGTCACACGACAAGCTTGGGTGACATTTTCCATAGGCGCCTATGTTGATAAGATCCTTTGTGATGTTATCAAGATGGACGCCACACATGTATCATTAGGACAACCATGGCAATTTGATCGTCGTACATTCCATGATGGTTATCTTAATAGATATATGTTCCAATACAATGGAAAAAGAGTCACATTATTGCCTATGACTCCACATGAAATATTAATTGATTAAGCAGAACGGAAGAGGCAACAAGCCATAGATGAGACTACTACGGCGCCGACAACATCGGACTCTCCTAGGAGTCCTTCCGGATCCCGGAACACCGATCCTAGTAACCATGCTATTGAGTCTAGAGGTATTAAAGGAAGCATCGTCCCACGAATGCAACTTTACCATCTCCGGACCCAATTATCAAAGGCCGGTGTGAGCCGAGGGTACTTTTGGCCGGGAAACATGATTTGACACCGGTCAAGGAAGGCAAGTTACCATGCTTCTTGCTAGTCCGTTTTTGCTTATCTACTTCCCATGACTCTAGTAATATGCCGCACGAGGTGTCTACTTTGTTGTCTGAATTTCGGGACGTCTTGACCGATGACCTACCACCCGGCTTGCCACCGATCCGTGGAGTTGAACACCAAATCGATTTGGTGCCCGGCGCATCTTTACCCAACCGTTCCGCTTACCGTGCAAGTCCGGACGAGACTAAGGAGCTACAACGTCAAGTCCAAGAGCTCCTAGACCGGGGATATGTTCGTGAATCGCTTTCACCATGTGCCGTGCCGATCATTTTGGTGCCCAAGAAGGACGGGTCTTGGAGGATGTGTGTCAATTGCCGAGCCATCAACCAAATAACCGTCAAGTACCGGCATCTGATCCCGCGCCTTGACGACATGTTGGATGAGCTCCACGGCGCCACCATCTTCTCAAAGATCGATCTCCGGAGCGGTTACCACCAAATCCGGATGGCCGAGGGTGACGAGTGGAAAACGGAATTCAAGACAAAGTACTGGTTATATGAGTGGCTTGTCATGCCGTTCGGACTTTCCAATGCCTCATCAACGTTCATGCGTCTCATGAACCATGTCCTCCGCCGGCTTTTGTGTAATTTTGTCGTTGTTTATTTTGACGATATTCTTATTTTTAGTAAGTCTTTAGATGAACACATTGGACACCTTCGCCAAGTGCTCGAGTGCCTTAGGCAAGAACAATTATACGTCAATTATGAAAAATGTGTCTTTTGCTCCGACACAACAATATTTCTTGGCTATGTCGTTTTTAAGGACGGACTCCGAGTAGACGAATCCAAAGTTTGCGTTATTCGGGAGTGGCCTACACCTAGTATGGTCACCATGGTCCGAGCCTTTCTCGGCTTAGCGGGCTTCTACCGACGCTTTGTAAAAGACTTTAGCTCGGTAGCGGCGCCGCTTCATGAACTCACTACCAATGGTGTCACGTTTGAGTGGCGTGATACCCATGCTCGAGCGTTTGATGCGTTCAAAGACCGACTTTGCAATGCACCATTACTCCAGCTCCCAAATTTCTCGAAAACCTTCGAGGTGGAGTGTGATGCATCAATGTTGGCGTTGGGGGGGGTGGTGTTCTCCTACAAGAGAATCAACCGATTGCTTACTTTAGTGAAAAGCTTTCCGGTCCGCCACTCAACTATCCAACTTATGACAAGGAACTATATCTTTAGTTCGTTGTCTAAAGACATGGCAACACTACTTGTGGCCGAAGGAGTTCGTGATTCATTCGGATCATGTGGCTCTTTCTTATCTCAAGAGCCAAACTAATCTTAGTCGGCGCCATGCAAGTTGGGTAGAATTTCTAGAAACCTTTCCTTATGTCATTCGGCATAAGAAGAGAAAAGAGAATGTGGTAGCCGATGCCCTTTCTCGGCGATATATCCTTTTGGTGCATATGGAAGCCAAGATCCATGGCTTTGCTCTTATGAAAGAGTTATATGCCACGGATCTTGACTTCAAGGATATATTTGCAAAATGCCTTGACCTCCGAGAGCATGAGTCTTTCTTTATAAATGATGGCTACTTGTTCCGGCGCGGGAAAACTTTGTATTCCGCGTTCATCCATACATCACTTGTTGATAAAGGAGGCCCATGAGGGTCGTGGTCACTTTGGTGCTACCAAGACTCTCGCCGCTCTCCAAGAGCACTTCTTTTGGCCCAAAATGTGCATGCATGTGACAAGGTTTTGCACAAGTTGCATCACATGTCATCATACAAAATCACGTCAAGGTCCGGACGGATTGTATTCTCCCTTACCTATACCAATGGGACCTTGGAAGGATCTTTCCATGGACTTTGTAGTTGTCTTACCAATGTCCAAGCGAGGCAACGACTCCATTTTTGTGGTAGTCGACCGTTTTTCCAAAATGGCTCATTTTATCGCGTGTAAAAGCACACAAAATGCTAGTGATGTCACCACGTTATTCTTTAACAATGTGGTGCGCTTATACGGGATACCACGTTCCATCCTTAGTGATCGGGACGTGAAGTTTGTGAGTCACTTTTGTAGAACGTTATGGGGAAAACTTGGAACCAACTTGTTGTTTTCAAGTAGTTATCACCCCCAAACCGATGTTCAAACGGAGGTGACCAATCGGACTCTCGGTGCTCTACTTAGAGCAACGCTTAGGAACAACCCACGTAAGTGGGAAAACTTACTTTCGATTGTGGAGTTTTCATATAACAGGTCTATGGCCTTAATCCACACACGCCTTTGGACTTCACACCACGCCCACTCAAGGACGGTGAACACATCACCGCCGCAAGTCGAGCCGCCTCAATCATTGAACTTCATCAGCGGACAAGAGCACAACTCCAACGTCGTGCCGCCCAACTTGCCGAACAACGCAACAAGGGCCGTCGCGACATATCTTTCGAGCCCGGCGATCTTGTTTGGCTCCACTTAAGGAAGGAGCGTTTTCCATCTCGACGCAAGGGCAAGCTATCGGATCGAGGTGATGGCCCTTTCCGGATCCTATCCCGCCATGGTTCGAATGCTTACAAGTTGGAGCTTCCGGATTCCTACGGCGTGCACCCAACGTTCAATGTCAAGGATCTAGCCCCTTATGTTGAGCCCTTATTGGACGACGGTGAAACGGGGACGTTTCACATCCATGATGGGGGACTGATACGCCCTTGACAACCATGACCGTGGATGAGGAGGATGATGCTTTGCGGGTTCGCTCCGATGGACCGCTCACTCGCTCCCGAGCTAAAGCCATCGCCCAAGCTGTTGGCTCAATCATCCGACACACCATTGCATCACTTGGACCCGTTAGTGGCATGCCATGCCACCACTCCACCATGGCATAGACTTCCGGCGCCACGTCATCAAGCTAGCAATACTAATATTATTTTATTATATTTTTTCATTTAAAATAATAGACTTTAATTTTCGGAACTGTAACTCCGGAACTTAATTCCGGGAGTTACTTTCCGACATTGATAGTCTAGACCTTTCAATTCGGGAGTTAGCCCCGACTTTATTTCCCGCTTTTATTTCCCGCCTTTATTTCCGTCATTTAATTTCCGGCTAATGGTTTGGCCTTCATCCACTATATAAGGGATGCTTGGCCTCACTTGTAAAGCATGTCTAATTTTAATCAAGTATTTTAAGGAAAATCCTCATTCTTGATCTGGGCATCACTTCCTCTTCAATCCCCTCAAAGTTCTTCCTTGGATCAAGTCTTAGATCCAAGAACTCACCTTCGAGGATTCTTCTAAAGAATCAAACCCTCAAATCCATTACAACGTTTGCTCGATCTCTCTAGATCGAATCAAATCTTCGCTTCCGCATCCATTTCAAATCGCTTCCGCCTTACCAAACTTCTTTCAAAGTTCTCAATTGCACGTAAACAAGGAGTAGTTGAAGCTCTAGCTGTCTCTAGATCCGGCGTTCGTTCTTCAACGATTCCAAGGACGCATCACTGAGGTACCTTGCCATTGTAGCTTCCTCATCCTCCTGAACATCAGCTCTGACTATAGCCATTTCCATTGCGGCGTAGACTTCTTCGGCACTCATAGAACCTTGTTTCAGGTTCTCTAATCTTTGACAGAGATCTCTTTCATGGTATGGGGGAACGAATCGGGCTCTCATGATTGCCTTCATGTGATCCCAAGTATTGATCTCGGTGTCTAGACTTCGTCTTCTCTCTTTCAACATGTTATTCCACCACATTAGTGCATATCCCGTAAACTCAAGTAAAGCGTATTGTACCTTTTTTTGGTTCCGGAACATTATGACAGCTCCATATTTGTTCCACTTTTGCCTCCCAGACAAGGTACAAATCAGCATCACACTTTCCTTCGAATGGTGGTATCTTCACTTTAGCTTTAGAGTAGACCTCGGTTTCTAGTGTTGGGTTCTCGTCTTCTCTATCCTCAAAATCCAATTCCCTTATGATGTACCTCCTCGGCTGCATGACTCCATGATTATCCCGAAACAAGGGTTGTTTGGCCGTTCGTTATCCCGTGTCTCCAAAGCGTCCAACCTTTCCATAATCCTTGTCAGTAAAGCCTCGGTATCCATAGCTCTAGGTGCGTCACCTATTTGTTCGTTCCCTTTTCATGAGTTAGACATATCACATAATCTATACGCGCCTGCAATTTTCTCAACTAAAGTCAATTAATCTTGAGAAAGAAAAATGAAAGTAGCCTGAAAATTTTAAAATAGGCAAGAAAGGTTCAAAAGAACAAATAGAGGTTGGAAAAATGGGTTTTGAGTAGTGCCTGTAGGTAACCCCAAATGGAACAAAGGATATAAAATGTACAAGGGTATTTACAAGGATATAAACAATATGAACAATATAAACAAAGAAGCTCCCTTTCTTGAAAAACGAAATGAATATTTTTCAAGAAAGCCAAAGATGATCACAATCCCGTTCCCGTTTCTTCTTTTTTTTTTATGCTTGCCGAAACCCTAGGGTTGGGCAAGGTTGGCGCCGGCTGGCACTGCAGCGGCGCAAGGGCGGCGGCTGGGCTGTGCAGCGGCGGCGGACAGTGATTGGCGGCTGCAGGGCAGCGGCGGATGGTGGCGAAGGTGGTCGGCGGCTCCTGGCGGCAGGAAACCAGGGTGTGGCGGCTGCAGGGGTGGAAGGTGGTGAAAGTCGGCTCAGGGGGAGGCGGTTGGTGGTGCGTAGGGTGGCGGGTGGCAGCGGTGGGCGGCAGAACTAGGGTTCCGGCGCCGCAAAGCTTTTTTATTTTTTTATTTTTTTTGTAAGGCCGTAACCCTAAAGTGGCCGGCTGGGGTTTGTGGTGGAGGCTTGTGGTGGTTGTGGTGGCAGAAAAGGTTGCCGGGGGGCGGCAGGCGGGGAATCTCGGGCAAAAGAGGCCGAGATTGGCCAAACCTGCGGCTGGGGCCGGCTGTTGGTTGTGCTGGGTGACGGCGGGGGCTGCTGTGTTGGTTGGCCGGAAAACAGCTCGGCAGTGGTGGTGTGGGGGTTGTGGTGGTGTTGGGCGGTGGATAGGGCGGCGTTAGCGTGAGGCCGGCAGTGTAGGGGTTGATCTCGGTCAAAAATTGGCGGAGATCGGCCGATTTTTTTTTTGTTTAAGTGCAGCGGCTGCTGCGGTAGATGGCGGAGGAACAACAAGGGTGGCCCATGGCTAAAAAGCGCGTTCTAGGTGTCCCCTACTAATTAGCCCTGATAAGTTTGCACCGGTTGATCCGTTAAAGTTTACGAGAAAAGAGAGTAATTGGATCTTAGGCGAAAATTTCTTTTGTGGAAAAAAAATTCAGGCCACAATTCAATCTTTTTCAAGTAATTGACAGTTTAGATTGTGAAAAAGCAGTTGTTAACGAGAATAGTAAGACTAACCGTTACTCCTTTTGCCCCAATCGTTTTTTTTGTTGAAACCTTCTTGAAGAATCTTGAAAGCTTCGATTTTTGTTTTTGTTGACGACGGCTGGTGTTGATTAACCTTTGCTCTGATGCCAATTTGATACGGGGATAAGCCGTAAGGATTCCCGATCTTTCAACACCACAAACTTAGGCTATCTAGAAGGGGGAATAGGCGTGGAGATGATGTGATAGACGTGTGGATGGATGGATGAAGGATCCGATGATTGTGGTTGGATCGTGATGGATAGTGAAAGAGCCTTCTTCTCGTAGTAGCGACTCTTCCGTTAATCTCGGTGGCTGGTAGAACGAGGTCCGGAACACAAAGAAGTCGTCTAGAGTTCGAAAGAGCCTTCCTCTCGCAATAGTGACTCTTCCTAGCTGCTAGACCAAACTGGACGCGCCTCTCACCCGTCCAGGGTTTTGAAAAGGCCTCTCACCTAATCAAGACTCGAAACCCTCGAGAAGGAATACTGAAAAGTATCAATGTTTATAAAAATCTGAAGTGTCTAACAATGACGTCCAGCTTGGCCTTATATAGGCAAGGTGGGACGTCTACATGGGTTGCGGGCTTGATCCAAGATCGAGCCCGAAATGAATGAAGAAATGAAATTTAATGCGAAGTGATAAGATCAAATCTTTACGAGATAAGATCATTCTAGCTAAAAGATAAGATCAAATCTTGACGAGATGAGATCTTCTAATGAAAAGATAAGATCAAATCTTTAAGAGATTTTGATCTTCTATAGGGAAGATAATTGTTCATAAAAATAAATGCAAAAACCTAATTTAAAATGTCTCAAAAATGGGCCGGAAATAAAAAGATATGTTGGGCTTAATTCAGTCACTCGATTCAGCCCGGATTCCTCCTCTTCCCACGTCTGGATTGTGTTCTTCCTCTTCTGACATGCGTGCTTCTTCCACTTCATATTCCTGCGTTTCTTCTCTCGTACTACGTCTCTTCCTAGATGGTCTCGTCAACTCTTGTATTGAGACTCGGTTCCTAGATGCTCCTGCATCAGGCGGGCTTCCTGGCCGCAAGGGCGGAACAACAGACGAGCCGCAGGGGCGGCCTCACGGACCCGAGGGGCGGCTAAGACCAAAACTGGCTCCCAAAGACTAAGGCTCTTACACCTCACCCCCCTAAAAACAAGTTTCGTCCCGAAACTTGTAAAATCCTCAAACCACTCGGACTCAAAAGCCGAGGTATAACTCTCTATATAACCTCAAACCCAAGCATGGAGGAATTCATCAACTCCAGCAATAAAATCACTATCCAAGGCATAGAGGAAAACCATCTCTAGCCAAACCATAAACACATCACAAGGCATAGAGGAATCACATTTCTAGCTGTATGATACTCATAACAGAAAGGCATGGAGGAAAAACATCTCCAACAACACTATGTCCACCAAAGTAACATGGAGGAATAACCATCTCCAGCTAAACCCTAATCGTATCACAATAACATGGAGGAAAGAGCCATCTCCAACTATAAACAGTAATCATACTAGCACAACAAGATCTAATAAGATCATATATCACATCAAAGCTAGTATGAAATTAAACACATCATATCATATAAGCACATAAGCATAACACTCACCACAATAGTACTAAGATCTACTCGTAGATCCTACAGGTGCATCTATCTCGGCATAAAACTCTGGATAGTTCCTCTAGATACTATCCTCAGTCTTCCATGTAGCCTCATCAGGTCCTCGTCTCGACCACTGTATCCTCAGCATAGGAATGTCCTTCGAACGCAGGCGTCTCATACCTCGTTCTAGGACTGCAATCGGGTGCTCAACAAAAGTGTGGTCCGGCTCAACCACCAAATCATCATAACTCACAATATGTCTCGGATCTGGTATGTACTCCCTCAGCTGAGACACGTGAAACACAGGATGAACACCCTCTAACCTCGGAGGCAAAGCCAATCTGTATGATGCACTCCCAACCCGGTCCAGAATCTCGAACGGTCCGACATATCGGGGGCTCAACTTCCCCTTAATATCAAAACGTCTAACACCTCGTGTCGGAGACACCCTCAACCACACATGGGCTCCCACTCTGAACTCTAGAGGTCTACGCCTCCTATCTGCATACGACTTTTGACGGCTCTGTGCAGTCAGCATCCGCTCTCTAATCAGTGCTACTCGAGCAACATCATCTTGAATCTGGTCAGGTGTCAAACCACTAACACTGCTCGGCTCATCCCAACATAACGGAGTACGACATCTCTGTCCACACAGTGCCTCATATGGGGCCATCCCAATCGATAAATCCCAATCGATGCAACCACACATGGGGCCATCCCAATCGCAACATATCCTCCAGTGTCTAAATGGTTCTCTCTGACTGACCATCTGTCTGAGGATGGAACGTGAAATGCAAACTCGCCCCCACGGCAGTCTGAATCTGCGGCCAAAATCTCGAGGTAAATCGTCCATCTCTGTCTAAGACAATCGTCCTCGGCAAACCATGGAGTCTCACTATCTGTCTAGTGTACTCCTCAGCTAATCTACTCACTGGCCACATTTCCCGGATCGGGATAAAACGTGATGTCTTCGTCAACCTGTCCACTATAACCCAGATAGCATCAAAACTCCTGCTCAGTCTCAGTCCAGTCACAAAGTCCATGGTGATATCCTCTCACTTCCTCTGTAGAACAGGTAGTGGATGGAGCTCACCTCCAGTTCTGCAATGCTCTATCTTGACCTGCTGACAGGTCACACACTGTGCCACAAATCTGGCCACATCGGGCTTCAAGTCCTGGTACATCTTACTCGTACCTAGGTGTACTGAATAAGGCGTACAGTGAGCCTCCTGTAAAATCCTCTGACGTAGATCCGCATCAGTAGGTACACAGACGCGACCGCGGCGCCTCAATACTCCATCTGCTCCAAGCAGGAACTGTGGTGCCTCATCTCTAGACATCCTCCCTCGGATCCTCATTAGTGTCGAGTAGGTCTCCTGCTTCTGTTGGATCTCACCCAACATATCAGGAAGAACCTCTAAAGTACACAGCAGGGCATCCTCATCAGGAAATTGGATGTCCAACTCTAACCAGATCAAGTCTCTCTACAACTGATGCTGAACTGTCAGCCTCGCAATCGCCTGCTCTCGAGGCGTCTTCCTGCTCAGGGCGTCGGCGACAACGTTCGCCTTCCCTGGATGGTACAGAATCTCTAGATCAAAATCCTTGATCAGCTCGAACCACCTACCCTGGCGGTTATTCAATTCCCGCTGCGTAAAAATGTACTTAAGATTCTTATGGTCTGTGAAGATCTGACATGTGGCACCATATAGGTAATGTCTTCAGATCTTCAGTGCATGAACTACCGCTGCCAACTCCAGATCTTGAGTCGGGTAGTTCTCCACATATGTTTTCAGCTGTCTAGACGCATATGCAATCAATTTGCCCCGCTGCATCAATACACATCCCAAGCCTAGCTTGGATGCATCACTGTAAACCAAAAAAATCCTCTGTACCCTCCGGCATTGCCAAAATAGGAGCAGAAGTCAGACGTCTCTTCAGCTCTTCAAAACTCTACATACACTGATCAGACCATACAAATCTGGTCGTCTTCCTCAGTAGACTCGTCAATGGATGGGCAATCACAGAAAATCCCTCCACAAAGCGTCTGTAATAACCGGCTAGGCCAAGGAAGCTACGTACTTCCTTGACGTTCGTCGGTGTAGTCCAAGCTGCTACTGCCTCAATCTTGGCCGGATCCACCTTGATCCCTTCAGTTGATACCACATGACCCAAGAATGCTACCTCTGGCATCCAGAACTCGCACTTAGAGAACTTAGCATAAAGTTCTCTATCCCGCAAAACCTTCAATACAGTCCTCAGCTGTCCTGCATGCTCCTCCCTGCTGCGAGAGTACACTAAAATATCATCTATGAAGACCACCACAAACTGATCCAGGAAGTCGATGAAGATGCTGTTAATCAACTCCATAAAAACTGTTGGGCATTAGTAAGCCCAAATGGCATCACTACAAACTCGTAGTGTCCATATCTGGTCCGGAATGCTGTCCTGTGCACGTTCTGCTCTCTCACCCTCAGCTGGTGATATCCTGAGCGCAGGTCAATCTTGGAGAATATTGTCGCTCCCTGAAGTTGATCTAACAAGTCATCAATACGCGACAATGGATACTTATTCTTGATGGTCACCTTGTTCAGCTCTCTGTAATATATATACAATCTCAACGATCCGTCCTTCTTCCGCACGAAGAGGACAGGTGCTCCCCATGGGGATACGCTAGGACGGATAAAACCCTTCTCAGCCAACTCCTCGAGTTGCTTCTTTAGCTCCAACATCTCAACAGGCGTCATCCGGTATGGGGCCTTCGAGATCGGTCTCGTACTAAGCTCTAACTCAATACCGTAGTCCACACTCCTCTGAGGCGGCAAATTGGACGGCTCAACAAATACATCTGCAAAATCGCAGACAACAGGCCCCAAAAGAGGGATAGGCGTCACAGCGCCAGGAGTCCCGGACAAGGACTCCCTCAGGCTAAAACAATGTATATAATGATAAGGATAATAATAAATTACACGCTAGCAAGGCATAACTTGCCAAAGAAGCAAGATCAAAGGAAACCGAAAGACGTCCCATGACGTCAACCACAAACGGGTCCAAACCCACAAAGTAAATAGTGCGATAACCAATAATCCGGACTTTTAAACAATCTGACCCAAAGGACGGAAAACAAGTTTAGGAACGAGTTCTAACAAAACATGACCATCCCACAAAACCAACACGACTCACACTAGGGTTCCTGACCTCCATGCTCTTGAACTGATCCTGTACCTGATTATGTCCAAAAACATAACCAGCCCCACCGTGGTGGGGTTAGTCTTCCACATAGACTAAGCCAATACATAAGCAGGGTAATATATATGATCAAGATATGGGAATAAGCATGCATGGCATAACATGATCTTAGAATTACTCAAGGAAAATAACATCATGCATCTTAATCATCATCAATCTCAAAAGATCATATCAAATATTCATTAGTCATGTCAATGATTCATGCTTCAAAATCCAAAACTCATAATCCAAAACAATATCTCATACATAATGTCAGCTACTTATAATCCAACACAATATTTCATAAACCATGTTAACTACTCATAATCCAACACCACATTTCATCAACTATGTCAACTATCTGGAAGATTGTTTAAACAAGAAAAAAGGCGAATCAAAACGCTACGAGATTGATTCATCGAGAATGGCTCCCGCTAATCCTTTCTCTTTTTCCGTGGATGATGCTTCTTCATTTCTCCGTTGATGGATCGTTGACGGTACTGCTTGCTTGCTGACTACTCAAACGGCTCGAAAGCCCCATTTCACTAATAAAAGTCATAACATAAATCCTCATCACCAAAACTCATAGAATGCTTTCAAACTATCTTAACTGATCTGATTGTGACTTGCTTTCCAAAACCAAAACAGGATAACATACTCATAATCCAACTCAATATGTCATTAACTATGTCAACTAATCGTAATCTAATTCATCATTTCATAACTATGTCAACTACTCATAATCCAACACGACCGGTATAACATATCCAAAGGCTAATCGACCGAAATTGGGTAACAAGGTATATCCTTGCCCCTTCCTCAAACCATCATAAGAACAATCCAAATCACTTTATCAAAACATTGCTCGAGCAATCTTTATTTTAAAACTGTTTTAAAAATAATTTAACAAGTGCTAATTTAGCAAAGGTTCAAGCCTATTTCTTGAACACGATTTATAAAATGCTATATTTAGCGAATGTTCAAGCCTATTTCTTGAACACGAAGGTACCTCCTAAACCCCACCACGGGATGAACATGGTAAACACGGATCAGGTGAATCCTCGTCATCCACTAAGGTCGGGCACAACCATCGGCCCGCTCAAACCATATACCATTGGTAATCATGGTCCGCCCTAACCGAGGAGTGAATAAAAATCATGAAAACGGTATCACCGACAACAATGTCGTCATGGTCATAGACTACATAAAACAACAAGGGCAATTGCCCGCTATGGTCATAGACCAAATCATCTCACTTATATATATGGTAAAAGCCGATTAGGTCAAAGATCAAGTCATCTCAAAACCTAAATTTCATAACTGTTTCCTTTTCAAATATATTTCAATAAACCCCTCTTTAACTAGTCCCAATCAATTATCATGTAATCACAAGACTTCTTAAACCGACTCCTCAAATCATACTATACCCATAACTCAAAAGTAATATCACTCATTCCTCATGGACTCCAAGATCATTCTCCTTTAGATACCATAACGTATATACATTTATATACTTATCATGCACATCATGTTCATCATGCTCATCATGGACTCCAAGATCATTCTCCTTTAGATACCATAACATATATACATTTATATACTTATCATGCTCATCATGTTCATCATGCTCATCATGGACTCCAAGATCATTCTCCTCTAGATACCATAACATATATACATTTATATACTATCATGCTCATCAAAATTTCAAGCATCTCAATCATACATACGGTATCATGAAGGCTTAAACTTAATCATGCTCATCATACTAAATCATAATTTAAAACAACGAAATCATACATGCAATATCATGAAGACTTAAACTTAATCATTCTCATCATGCTCGATCATAATTTAAAACATATCAATCATACATGAAGTATCATGAAGGTTTAATCTTAATCATGCTCATATACAAAAGCTCACAAGTACTTGCCTCGATAAAATCACTCAACGGCTCTAAGCCAAAACGATAAGGTCCTCTAAAACTCGTCAAAGAACCTAACAATCAAGAAATCACATAATCAACACACCTACTATATTCTATAGAAATCACATCACCATCTAATAGGTGTAAGAGTGACTTACCTAATTCCAACTCAAGTTCAGTTTCCCTTCTCCTAGGGTTTGTCCTTAACCCGTTATCCAACCGAGTACGAGTACGTACCTAGAATATTCAAATATGTATATTACGTTCTAATATTCCAACTCATACCTTAATATGCATATATCCATTTCCAAGAGTTTCGAGTTTCAAGATCACTTACGCAGCGTCAAAAGACGGAGGACGATCGATGGTTGTCGAATTTCGACTCGAGCTAAACCCTTCCCGAAAGTGTAACCGAACATAAACCGTACAACTAGACAAGTTTAGCTTAATAAAACTAAACTTGGTCATAATTCGTAATATAAAATAGTATAGTTGGTATTTCATAATTAAATCAAGGGTTATGAATTGTAAATATTGTTTTCTAGGGCTATTAATGCAAATCCGAAAGTTTGTGCTCTTTTTGTAAATATATTTTTCAGCCAAAGTGTGTAAATACTTTTTCTGGGACAATTTTGTGAAAACTGTAACCGTGGGCTATTATTGTAAATAAAACTTTGGGTCGAATTCTGCAATTAATCCAAAAAGGGCAGATTAGTACAAATATACAAACTAAGGAATGGAATTGTAATTATAAACATGGGTGGTTTTGTGCAATTATACCAAAGTTGAGGGAGGCCGATCGGAAATACGACAACAGCTTCGGTAGGGCTCTGGACGCCGGTGTGGAGGCTCTCCGGCGAGGGCAGGCGGCAAGGACTTCCTCCGGCATGGCAAGGGCTGGCGGAAGGCGTCCTGATGGCAGAGGCTCCCGGTGGCGCCCTTTTTCCGGTTACGCTCGAACTGGAGAGGGAGAAGGAGTAGAGGAAGAGGCTGGCTTATCCCGTGGTTCGAGGAGGCGAGAGGGGGAGGCGCTGGTGTTCGCCGGTGGTGGCGACAGAGACGAGCGAAGGAGAGATGGGGGCGGTTCTCGACGACAGAAGAGGAGAAGGATCGAGGAGCAGAGGGAGGTGAAGTGGTGTGCCGGTGGTGTGCGAGGAGTGAGAGGAGAACAGAGAGTAAGGGGATGGAAGTGAAGGAGGGATAGAGCTCGGGACCGGTGGGAGAAGTAGGGAAAGGAGAGGGGAGAAGGTGTGTGTTGGTGGTGGAGAGATGAGTGCAGAGCTGGGTGGATGGAGACATGGTGGCCGGCGTGAGAGAAGAAGGAAAATGGAGAGAAGGTGGAGAGGGAAGGGAAGCCGGGAGAGAGAAGGGTTTGCTCACAAGAGAGAGAGGGAGGGATGCAGAGAGTGATAGAGGCGAGGGGTTGGCATAGGCGCAGGGCTAGAGCAGCAGGCTAGGTTGGGCGGCTGGAATGAGAAGATGCTCTTGGGAGAGTTAGCGTGCAGGAAGTGAAGGAAGAAAGGAGAAGAAGGAAGAGAAAGAAGAAGAAGAGGCTAGGCGGGCCCGGGAGAAGGAAAATAAAAAAGAAATAAAGGGAAAAAAATATATATATAATTAAACTAGAAGAATTAAATTATACTCGATAAAATTATACGGAACGGGTATTTCGGTTCGGAAAATTTTTTGAACGTTTCCGTAAAATAGTATACGGTAATTATATATATATATATATATATATATATATATATATATATATATATATATATATATATATATATATATATATATATATATATATATATATATATATATACTTATTCAAATTTATAAATAAAATATAAACTCGTAAAATTTTTAAGTTTACCATATAAAAATAATAATAATATACGGAAAATATTTATATAAAACGCACCATATATTAGGGGTGTCTCAGTATATGTCCAGGATCACCGCAGTTATAACACTGCCGTCCCTTATCTGCAACCGGTGCAGACGAGGAATAACTATGGCGTCTCGGGCCTCACCTAGTACCAACAGCTCCACCGGTATCGCTGGTCTGCCCAGTACGCTGCCTCTTCTCAGACCCTCCGGTCTGAGAAGCTCTCCTCTGTCCAGCTCGTTCCCTCTCATAGTCGGAAGCTCTGTCTTGATAATCCATCAGAGACTCACAGTGGAAACCCGCCATATAAGTCCGGGTAGTATCCCTCAGTCGTCGGGAGAAAAGATACACATGCTGATCTGCAGAAGGTGCGGCTGGTCCCAACAATGCCAGCTCCTCCTGAAACCTCCTGATCGCCTATGAGACTGGTACATCCTCAAAGCAAGCCTCAACAAAATTTCGCAGTTTCTCCCTCCTTAGTGAGGCAGGGCAGAAACGCTCTCTGATCATGGTCCTCATATGCTCATAACTACTAACCTGTTCCCGTATAGACCTCCACCAGTGATGTGCCAAATCTCTGAACAGAGTCTGCACCAACTCAATTTGCCTATCAACTAGACATCTAATGGACTCCAGAGTTGAGTCCACATGTCTAATCCAGAGCTCAACCTCTAACCCCACCTTCCTAGAGAAAGGGGGGTACTCCCATCTGATGAAAAGCCTTCAACCATGTGTCTGGTCTAGGCCCTCTAAGCTCCTCTGTAACTCTAGTAATCTCAGCAACAGGTGCCGGTGCAGCTAGCACCTGAGTAACCCCGTGGGATCTCCCAGATGATCCCTCCTATGCCCACAGGTCTGGGGCACGCCTACCTGCTCTGGCAGCCTCCTCCATGCGTCTGATATACGCATGGAACTCTGATCCACCCATGGAGACGCATTCAGAATCATCAGACTGGGCTCTCTGTGATCCATGTCCCTCAGCTGCCCCGTTCCCAGTCTCTAGAACGACGCTCTCAACAACCTCCTCGTGAGTCTCCTCCGCTGCACCTGTACCACCAGCGGGAACCCTACCCCGTCGTCTACCTAGAGGGGGTCTACCTCTACCTCGTCCAGCTGCAGGTAAAGCTCTAGTCTGAACCATCTGCAGAGGACGTAAACCTAACTCAGAAGGCTATATATATGCCATATGTATAGATATATACAAGATCAATCACAACAGAATATCTATATATATCTATACTGTCGAGGTCTTCAAAGGGGCGATGGCTCACGTACACGATATCCCAAAACATTTGTACTAATTTCGAAACAAAAACCTTTTGAAAAGTCAGACCCCTTTCGGGTTCTGTTTCTTTATCTATTCAACCTTTATCGCAGATTGCAAGTGTCATTGTTGTCAACCTGGACTCTGATACCAACTTTGTAACACCCCAAATCCGTAGGACTCGAGGCGTTACTAGGCTAGGATCTCACTATGGCTCCTGACCCTAGCCTGACAACAAGTTCACTGAATCTTACAACAAGGCACATATAGATTAAAACAAAACATCAAACTATATATATATATATATATATATATATATATATATATATATATATATATATATATATATATATATATACATATCAAAAGGTAATACAGAAGAACCGTTGAGTACAAACCAAAACATAAGACCGTACATCATAAAATATCCCGTATCCCACATATAATCCCAGTGTACGGAGCCCTCAACGGATCACCCATCTGGATCACTCTGCAGCTCTCCTAACCTGCAAAGGATCTACAACACGGTATAAAACCGTTAGCTAACCATACACATATATAAGAAGATGCAGAAGCACAAACACACATTAGAGAAACATAAACACCTCATCTCGCTATCACACATTTACCCGGTTTATTATCTTTATAACGTTCAATCACTCAATCGTATATATATATATATATATATATATATATATATATATATATATATATATGTGTGTGTGTGTGTGTGTGTGTGTGTGTGTGTGTGTGTGTGTGTGTGTGTGTGTGTGACACGAGGAATATAATCCTCGCCTCTGAGTGCTATAGCCAGTTAGAATGGTATAAGCGCAAAATCCCGTATACCATAAGGAGTGGTGAGTGCCCTTCCCGTATACCAGATCTGACCTAACTACAGAGAACCTCCCAGACTCCACTACGGGATGAAAGGCAGGTTGTCACAACCACTACAATGGGCGGTCACTAAACAATAGGTCGGTAAACATCACTATCGCATGCTATAAAGCATATAACAATCACCACTCATGCATACATCCAATATAAGGATGGTAGCTAAGTAAGTCTTATGGACTTACCTCAACCTCGTAGTAGTCTCAAACCCGATCAGCTCCAACACTGCCTAATAACAAGGCATAACAATATATCAAACTCATATCCATCAAAGGGGTCACACCTACACCCAAGGTATCCCTAAGGATCATATCCTAACTCATAAACCTCAAAACCATAACCGGCATAAACGATATCATACTCATCATCATTCTAACCTCATACACGTACCTAGCATGCTACTAACCCGCTCATACTAGGAAAGGAAAGGATCATACTACTCTAAGTAGATCCTGCACAAAACTGTAAGAGCCTTAGTCGTTTGGACCGAGTTTACCTTAGCCAAGATTCGACTTTGACCGAGATTGACGTAGCCGCCCCCGCGGGTTCCCGCTCCCGCGGCCCAGTGAACCGCCCCCGCGGTTTCCTGCGGCTGCAGCTGACTTTGTTGACCTCTTGACCCGTGCTTTACCCTTTTGTTTCTTCTTCCTTAAGCTTCTTCTTTGGCCTCATGAGCAAGTGTTCCATCTCCTTTCCCAGCTAAACCTACGTTCTTCTTCTTCCCTTTCCTCCCTTGATCTTGATCTTGGTTTTCTCTTGGTTGCAAGATGTTTTGTGTGGCCTTGTTGAGGTTGATGCTAGTGGTTGTTGTGGATGTGTTTGGAAGCCAGTTGAAGTGTAGTTTGGTGCATCCTCTTGCCTAGACCAGTATTAGGTAAGACTTGTTTCTTCTTTCTTTCTCTCTTTCTTTCTTGTTCTTCCTTCCTTAGCTTAGGAGTAGATGAATGGATCATAGATTGATGTTGGAATGTGTATGTATATGTATGTACTTGGTTTTCGATGAGAGAAGCCGTGATTTGATCACGAGAAGAGCCGAAGAGGAATCGCGGGGTCACGTTCTGCACCGTTGCTGCCCCCACGCCTGGAAGCCGCCGCCCCTGCGGAATCCGTGCCACAACGCCCGTGCCGTGCCTGCGTTGCCTGCGGCCTTTGTCACCGCGCCCGTGGCTGAGTTATGCCGCGCCAGCGGGTTGCTTGTTCCGCGCCTACGTCTCTTGTGTCACGCAGGTGCGTCTTGTCCCGGGTCTACCTAGAGTTAGGTAGATCCTTTCCTTTCCTAGTATGAGCGGGTTAGTAGCATGCTAGGTACGTGTATGAGGATGTGATGTATCTGTATGCTGGTTATGCTTTGAGGTTTATGAGTTAGGATATGATCCTTATGGATCCCTTGGGTCTAGGTGTGACCCCTTTGATGGATATGAGTCTGATATATGTTATATGCCTTGATATTAGGCAGTGTTGTCCTCCGGATTGGAGTGGACGTATCTGAGAGTTGATCGTGGTTGAGTTTACTCCTGAGGTTGAGGTAAGTCCATAGGACTTACTTAACTACTATCCATATATTGGATGTATGCTTGAGCGGTGTGTGTTATATGCTTTGTAGCATGCGATATGGTTCATTACCGACCTATGTTATATTGACCGCCCATTGTAGTGGTTGTGACAATTTACCTTTCATCCTGTAGTAGAGTCTGGGAAGTTCTCTGTAAGCTAGTTAGTTCTGGTATACGGGAAGGGCACTGACCACTCCTTATGGTATACGGGAAGGTGCGCTGATACCACTTCAGCTAGCTATTGCACACAGAGGCGAGGATTATATACATACCTTGTGTCACATATTTTCATATGTAGATCTATATACTATTTGACTGATTGACGTTATAAAGATAATAAACCGGGTAAATGTTTGAAAGCATGATAATGTGTTATGATTCTTGATATGTGTTTGTGCTCTAGCATCTTCTTATATATGTGTATGGTTAGCTAACGGTTTTATACCGTGTTGTAGATCCTTTGCAGGTTAGGAGAGCTGCAGAGTGATCCAGAGGGGTGATCTGTTGAGGGCTCCGTACACTGGGGGATATCGTGGGATATGGGTTATTTATGTTGTACGGATTTATGTTTTGACTCTGTACTCAGCAATACTCTGTATTACCTTTTGATATGTATATATATATATATATATATTAGTTTTATGTTTTGTTTTAATCTATCTGTGCCTTGTTGTAAGATTCAGTGAACTTGTTGTCAAGCTAGGGTCAGGATCTATTGTGAGATCCTAGCCCAGTAGAACCTCGAGTCCTACGGATTGGGGGTGTTACAAAGTTGGTATCAGAGCCCAGGTTGACAACAATGGCACTTGTAATCTGCGATAAAGGTCGAATAGATAAATAAACAGAACCCGAAAGGGGTCTGACTTTTCAAAAGGTTTTGGTTTTGAAATGAGTATAAAAGGTTTTGGGATATCGTGTACGTGAGCCATCGCCCCTCTGAAGATCTCGACAGTATATATATATATAGATATTTGTTGTGATTGATTTGATATATATCTATACATACGGCATATATATAGCCTTCTAAGTTAGGTTTACGTCTTTTGCAGATGGTTCAGACTAAAGCCTTACCTGTAGCTAGACGAGGTAGAGGTAGACCCCCTCTAGGTAGAGGACGAGGTAGGACTCCTGCTGGTGGTTTACAAGCAACAGGAGAGATACATAAGGAGGTTGCTGAGAGCGTCGTTCCTGAGACTGAGAACGGTGCAGCTGAGAGACAAGGGGCACAGAGAGCCCAGTCTGGTGATTCTGATCGTGTCTCCATGGGGGATCCGAGTTCCGTGCTTACATCAGACGAGTAGAGGAGGCTGCCAGAGCCGGTAGACGTGCCCCAGATTTACAGGCACAAGAGAGACCATTTGAGAGATCCCACGGGGTTACACAGGTGCCAACTGTACAGGCACATGCTGCTGAGATTCCTCAGGTTCGAGAGGAGCATCGAGGGCTTATACCAGATACCTGGTTGAAGGCATTCCATCAGATGGGTGTACCCCCTTTCACTAGGAAGGTGGGGTTAGAGGTTGAGCTCTGGATTGGGCATGTGGACTCATCCCTGGAGTCTATTAGGTGTCCTGTTGACAAGCAGATAGAGTTGGTGCAGACTTTGTTCAGAGATTTAGCATAGCATTGGTGGAGGTCTGTACGGGGTCAAGTTAGTAGTTATGATCAGATGAGGACCCTGATTAGAGAGCGTTTCTGCGCTGCCTCGCTGAGGAGGGAGAAACTGCGGGATTTTATGGAGGCTGGATTTGAGGATGTACCAATCTCAGAGGCCATCCGGAGATTCCAGGAGGAGCTGGCTTTACTGGGTCCAACTGCACCTCCTACAGATCAGCATGTTTATCTGTTTTCTCGACGATTGAGGAACACTACCCGGACTTACATGGCAGGGTTTCACTGTGAGACCTTGATTCATTATCAGGACAGAGCTTCCGACTATGAGAGGGAGCGAGCTGGTTAGAGGAGAGCATCTCAGACCGGAGGGTCTGAGAAGAGGCAGCGTATAGGGCGGACTAGTGGTACTGGTGGTGCTGCTAGTGTTTGGCGTGGTCAGAGACGCTAGAGTCACCCCTCATCTGCACCGGTTGCAGATAAAGGACGTCAGTGTTTTAAATGCGGTGATCCAGGGTATATGAGGCCCGAGTGCAAGAGGCCACTAATGACTTGCTACACCTGTGGTAGGCAGGGTCACCGAGCTGTTTACTACCGCCAGGGCGGAGCTTCATTTCAGCACGGTTCTTCCCCTGCCAGTGTAGCGGGAGGTGGGCAGAGGCCACCTCAACAGCAGCACACACAGGGACAGTAGAGAGTCCCAGATCGCCCTACGACTCAGGGATCTGCTCCTAGGCCGAGTAGAGGCAGAGGTCGTGGTGGGAGCACCACTGATACCAGAGGCCCACAAGGCCGAGTTTTTGAGCTGAGGAGTGCAGAGGAGCCAGCTGCACCGACTGCTACAGGTACCATTCTGATTCATGGTTTACCTGTTAGAGTCTTGTTTGATACTGGTGCTACGCATTCTTTTATTTCTGATGCCTGTGTAGAGCGTTTGAGTCTAGATACAGTTGAGGGGATGCCCTTTATTATAGGGCTACCCGATGATGGTAGGGTCAGAGGTACCCGTGAGATTCATGTTTGTCTCATTTCTGTAGGGACTTGTGTGTTACTAGTTGACTTCTTTGTCATGCCATTAGAGCATGAAGAAGTCATTCTAGGTATGGATTGGATGGATAGACACTTTGCAGTCTTAGATGTAGGTAGGAGGATTGTTACCCTCTCTACCGAATTAGGTCAGATAGAGGTTTTCCGAGGTTGGGACCTTGGAAAGACAGGCACAGTTATCAGTGCGATACGGGCAGCTAGACTGATTGCATAGGGTTGTGAGGCCTTCTGGTGTTATGCGATGAAGGAGGGGGAGAGTCCAGCATTAGAGGATATCTCAGTTGTATGTGATTTTGCAGATGTTTTTGCTGAGCCGTCCAGTTTGCCGCCTCAGAGGAGTGTGGATTTCAGTATTGAGTTAGAGCCTGGTACGAGACCTATCTCGAAGGTCTCATACAAGATGGCGCCTGTCGAGATGTTAGAGATGAAGAAGCAACTTGAGGAGCTGGTTGAGAAGGGCTTTATTCGCCCTAGCGTGTCCCCATGGGGAGCACCTATCCTCTTCGTACGGAAGAAGGACGGATCGCATAGATTCTGCATTGATTACAGAGAGCTGAACAAGGTGACCATCAAGAACAAGTATCCATTGCCTCGTATTGATGATTTGTTAGATCAGCTACAGGGAGCGACTGTGTTCTCCAGGATTGATCTGCGTTTAGGATATCACCAGCTGAGGGTGAGAGAGCAGGATGTGCACAGGACAGCGTTCCGGACCAGATATGGTCACTACGAGTTTGTAGTGATGCCATTTGGGCTTACGAATGCCCTAGCAGTTTTTATGGAGTTGATGAACAGTATCTTCATCGACTTCCTGGATCAGTTTGCGGTGGTCTTCATATATGAAATTCTGGTGTACTCTCGCAACAGAGAGGAGCATGCAGGACAACTGAGGACTGTGTTGCAGGTTTTACGGGATAGAGAACTTTATGCTAAGTTCTCTAAGTGTGAGTTCTGGATGCCAGAGGTAGCATTCCTGGGTCATGTGGTTTCAGCTGAAGGGATCAAGGTGGATCCAACGAAGATAGAGGCTATAGCAGCTTGGACTACACCGACGAACGTCAAGGAAGTACGTAGCTTCCTTGGCCTAGCCGGTTATTACAGACGCTTTGTGGAGGGATTTTTTGTGATTGCCCGTCCACTGACGAGTCTACTGAGGAAGACTACCAGATTTGTATGGTCTGATTAGTGTATGCAGAGTTTTGAGGAGCTGAAGAGACGTCTGACTTCTGCTCCTATTTTGGCACAGCCAGAGGTTACTGAGGATTTTGTGGTTTACAGTGATGCATCCAAGCTAGGCTTGAGATGTGTTTTGATGTAGAGAGGAAGGGTGATTGCATATGCGTCTCGAAAGCTGAAGACGTATGAGGAGAACTACCCGACTCATGATTTGGAGTTGGCAGCGGTAGTTCATACACTGAAGATCTGGAGACATTACCTGTATGGTGCTACATGTCAAATGTTCACAAACCATAAGAGTCTGAAGTACATTTTCACGCAGCGGTAATTGAATAACCGCCAGCGTAGGTGGCTCGAGCTGATCAAGGACTTTGATTTAGATATTCTGTATCATCCAAGAAAGGCGAACGTTGTCGCCGATGCCCTGAGCAGGAAGACGCCTCGAGAGCAGGCGATTGCGAGATTGACAGTTCAGCACCAGTTACAGAGAGACCTGATCTGGTTAGAGTTGGACATCCAGTTTCCTGATGAGGATGCCCAACTCCGTACATTAGAGGTTCTTCCTGATCTGTTGGGTGAGATCCAACAGAAGCAAGAGACCTGCCCGACACTGCTAAGGATACGAGATAGGATGTCTCGGGATGAGGCACCACAGTTCCTGCTAGGAGCAGATGGAGTTTTGAGACGCCGCGGTCGCGTTTGTGTACCTGCTGATACAGAGCTGAGACAGAGGATTTTACAGGAGGCTCATTGTACACCTTACTCTGTACATTCAGGTACGAGTAAGATGTATCAGCATTTGAGACGTCTATATTGGTTGGGAGGGTTGAAGCCCGATGTGGCCAGATTTGTGGCACAGTGTGCGACCTGCCAACAGGTCAAGATAAAGCATTGCAGACCTGGAGGTGAACTCCATCCACTTCTTGTTCCACAGAGGAAGTGGGAGGACGTCACCATGGATTTTGTGACCGGGCTGAGACTGAGCCGGAGTTTTGATGCTATCTGGGTTATTGTGGACAGAT
This sequence comes from Fagopyrum tataricum, assembly GCA_002319775.1. Taxonomy (NCBI): domain Eukaryota; kingdom Viridiplantae; phylum Streptophyta; class Magnoliopsida; order Caryophyllales; family Polygonaceae; genus Fagopyrum; species Fagopyrum tataricum. The sequence continues at coordinate 68,669 of NCTC01003627.1, forward strand.
TGACAAGACAGCACGTTTCATTCCTATTAGGGAGACGTGGCCGGTGAGCAGATTAGCTGAGGAGTACACTAGGCAGATAGTGACTCTCCATGGTGTACGAGGACGATCGTCTCAAACAGAGATGGACGATTTACCTCGAGATTTTGGCAGTAGATTCAGACTGCTTTGGGGACGAGTTTGCACTTCACGACTGCGTTCCATCCTCAGACAGATGGTCAGTCAGAGAGGACTATTCAGACCCTGGAGGATATGCTGCGAGCTTGTGTGTTGGATTGGGGACAAGTGTGGACAGATCATCTCCCACTTGTTGAGTTCTCATACAACAACAGCTGGTATGCATCTATTGGGATGGCCCCATATGAGGCACTGTATGGACAGAGATGCCATACCCCATTATGTTGGGATGAGCAGAGCAGGGTGTTAGTGGTTTAGCACCCTGATCAGATTCAGGATGATGTGACTCGAGTAGCACTGATTAGAGAGCGGATGCTGACTGCGCAGAGCCGTCAGAAGTCTTATGCTAATAGGAGGCGTAGACCTCTAGAGTTCGGAGTTGGAGCCCATTTGTGGCTGAGAATGTCCCCGCCACGAGGTGTTAGGCGTTTTGGCATTAAGGGGAAGTTGAGCCCCCGATACGTCGGACCGTTCGAGATTCTGGATCGGGTTGGGAGCGCAACATACAGATTAGCTTTGCCTCCGAGATTAGAGGGTGCTCACCCTGTATTTCACGTGTATCAGCTAAGGAGTACATACCAGATCCGACAACATCGTGAGTTATGATGATTTGGTGGTTGAGCCTGACCACACTTTGTTGAGCACCCTATTGCAGTCCTAGAACGAGGTTAGAGACGCCTGCGTTCGAAAAACATTCCGATTGTGAGGATACAGTGGTCGAGACAAGACCTGATGAGGCTACATAGGAGACTGAGGATAGTATCCAAAGGAACTATCTAGAGTTCTATGCTGAGTTTAGATGCACCAGTAGGATCACCGAGTAGATCTTTAGTACTATCTTGTGAGTATTATGTGATTATATGCTTATATACTATGATGTGTTTATTGTCATACTAGCTTTGATGTGATTTATGATCTTATTAGATCATGTTGTGCTAGTATGATTATTGTTTATAGCCGGAGATGGCTATTTCCTCCATGCTATTGTGATACGTTTAGGATTCAGCTGGAGATGTTATTCCTCCATGCTATTTTGATGGACATAGTGTTGCTGGAGATGTTTTTCCTCCATGCTTTCTGTTATGAGTATGATACGGCTAGAGATGTGATTCCTCTATGCCTTATGATGTGGTTATGGTTTGGCTAGATTTGGTTTTCCTCTATGCTTGGATAGTGTTTTGTTGCTAGAGTTGATGATTTCCTTCATGCTTATGTTTGAGGTTATAGAGAGAGTTGTACCTCGGCTTGTGAGCGAGTGGTTTGAGGATTTTACAAGTTTCGGGACGAAACTTGTTTTTACGTTTTTTTACAAGTTTCGGGACGAAACTTGTTTTTAG